>APFE030218915.1:5657-37104 GCA_000404065.3 Pinus taeda
GTTTTCTATGACTTCAGCTGTTTAATTGGAATTCTTAACTGCTCCAATAAACCCTGAATATTTCACAATTACTATTTAGTAATTCATGTATGCTACTAAGTAGAAATTGTTGTTCAAATTGTTATCACACTGTCCGTAATTCCATTTCCCACTGTTTCACTCACTAATCAGAATTTATATTAAGAATAGCCATCTAGCCTTGCAGTAAAACTTTCTCCATCACAGGCACCAAGACTGTCTTAGATTTCTGACTCCATATGCCCAATGGACTAGCATATTTCACACATTTCATGCCCTTCTCACAACAACAGTTCACAACCAAAGTCTCAAACAAAAAACTGAAATTTATAACTAGCCTAAAATCTTCACAAAACAGAGTTAAAACTTAAAGAGAGATCCCTCTCTGATTATAGGTAGGCTAGGACCTATACTCCAAAGCTTGGTTAGTGGTTACCCCGGCCGTATTCCCTTAGGAGTCATAGGGAACAACGTGGGTGTTAACAGAATCATCAATTTCCCAAGGGGATTCCTCTAGGCCAAAGTGCCTCCATTGCACTTTTACTTGCTCAATTACTTGATTTTGTAGTGTGATGAGACCCAAACCTCTAATCAATCTTGGAGAACACTACTACTCCTCTCAACAGGTTATATAATTCATCAATTTGTGGCAATTTATACTTGTTTTTGATGGTCAGTTTATTTAACTACCTATAGTCAATACAGAGTTTGAGTGTCCAATATTTTTTCTTTACAAACAATACCAAAGCTACCCATGGTGACACACATGGCCAAATGTATCCTCTATGAAGAATTTATTTTAGTTGTAGCTTCAACTCAATCAATTCCGACGTACTCATCTGATATGTTGCCTTGGTTGCTAGTGGTACTCCAGATACCAACTCAATTGAAAACTATACCTCTCTATGAGAAGGAAATCCAAGATTATCCTCTGGAAAGACATCTCTGAATTGTCACAACACAAAATATCTTTGTAGTATTTCACTTTTTTCCTTTTCAACATGGCTATTGGCCTTGTCATCACTAGTAATTTGCACAACAAACAAATGACAACCATGTCGGTAGATGTGCTTAGCCTATATGGTTGTAAAAATTCCCTACCAAGTTGGGATTTTGCTTCCCGTGCAATATTCCTTTCCTTCCCATTCATTTAGGCACTCAATCTCCTTCTCATAACATTCAACCTTGGTTTGGTGCTTAGATAGCCAATCCATACCCAGCAGTATGTTGTACACCCCCAAAGGTAACACGTTTAGGTATGTTGTTTTTGGCATGCCTTGAAGCTCAATCACACATGATTTACCCAATGGCTCACTCTTTTCTTCATTCCATTTCCAATTGAACCAACCATGGCTCTACTTGCAATTCTTGGGCCAAATTACATTTTTTCACAACCTCTGAGTTAACATAATTGTAGTCATAACCAAGATAAATTAAAATGGAAACAAATTGATTTCATATCTCACCTTCCATCTCAATGATAGATGCATGGTGGTCTCCCTAGCAATTGTCCATTGTTGCATAAATTTTAGGCAAATTGCAAGCCACATCACCTACTGTACAAGCTTTTGGGTCATTGTAAAACTTTGTCGTAATTCTTTTCTAATGTGGGCAATCCCTTTTCCTATGATTTTCACCATAAATTCAACATTTTAGTTGTTATTTAGATTCATATTATTGCTACTCTATTGTTCGTTGTTATGTATTTCCCTCAACAGCTTTGATGATTTTCTACTAGAACCGATTTATAGTAGTTGGGTGCTTATTTTCCTTTTTATTTGTGGATTTATTAGGCCATTTATTTTTATGTCCAAGATTGTCCTTGGCTTTCCAGTCACTTTTAATTTATGGTTTGCAATTTTTCTTCTCACAGGAGAGTTTCAATTTCTTAATGTCGTCATTCAACATTTGGTGTTCCAAAGTCTCAATCTGATCCTTGAGTTCTAGCAGTAAGCCATTGGTGAATTGTTGGATTTTTTACTTATCATCCTTGTGAGATGGTATGTATCTCAATACCTCTAGGAACTTGTTTTTTTATTCCTCATCTAACATTTGTCCCATTCTGAGCTCATAAAATTCCTTTGCCTTGATGTCATAATATTGCTTGGAAAAATATTAATTCCTTAAAATCTTCTCAAATTCACTGCTAGTCAATTCTTCTTCAATTATGCCACCAACATTTTTTAGATCTTCCCACCATATGTATTCCTTTCCTTTCAAGTTATACGTGGCAATATTGTAATTCACACTTCCATAATAATCATGAATTGTAAAAGATTTCCTCATGTCGAGCAACCAACCTTTTGCATCTTCATATTTCTTCATTTCCTCATCAAATGTGGGTGGTTTTGTTTTCTTAAGTTCATATGTCATATAATCCTTTTCCTTTCTTCCCTAATTATGATGATGATGATGGGAGTGATGATGGTGCCTTATGGTAGTAGAGTCGGAAGGTCTACTAGAATGATGGACATAAGTGTTGGTTATTCCTTGTTGGGTAATCATTGGTGCTACTTCCTTCACAACGTCTTCACTTTCCTACCTATGCCTCTTCCTAGACCTACTACCATATGCCCCATTTTCTTTCTCTTCTGACCCCCGAAGGTTCCTCCTATATTTATGACTATCCCGCAACTTAGGCTGACTCTGTCTCTGTAAACCTAAAACGCTTTAAAAAATAGCTGAATTTATCTCAACTTGCCTCTCTTAATCTCTCACTAGCCCTTCATTTTATTATTTGAAGCTTTTTACTTCAGCAACTAGGCTCCTTAAAGTATCCAACCAATAAGGTGAGTCTTCCCCTTTCTCTTGGCCAAATGATATTTTTTCTTCTTTCAATTTGGCCTCTTCATTTCCATGTTGTGACTGATCGAAGCTATATTGCACCATTCTAGTCCCCATTCCAATGTCTTTCATTGTCTTTTGTTGCTTGTGATGTGTTGTAATCCGTACACAATTTCTAGATACAACACGAGATAAATAAATACACATGATCATGATAATGAACTTGCATTTTTGGAGCTGCCATGGTGAGGTTTACTATAACAAAACAATCCATGTTAGTATATCCATGGTAATAAACATCAAGCCAAAAGAATCAACACGTTTGCATTGCATATTCATTAGTAATATATCAATCAACACCAACTGTTAGTGCCATGTTGCATATTTAAATCACATTATAACCATATCATCCATGCATGCAACCAATCAATTATAAACCAACTTTTAACACTTGGACATTTTTTTAGTTAATTTCTACAATAAATATGACACCATTCCAAGAACCCTACTATTATTTGCCCATGATAGAGCCCATTCAATCCAAATGTTTAACTTGGATGTTGTGATATCGTATTTGGACAACCCCCACCTTAACCCAAGGTGAGAATGCTCACTTGCTAATCTAATCCCTCTTGTATGGTTAGAGACATTGGATAAATATTTTTACTTTTTGAATTCAAAACTTCAAACAACTGCCACCATTATGTTTGCCTTTGGGAGATGGTTTCAGCGATATAAAATATCACCCCAATTCGACCTCTGGATCAAGAGTTATAGCTTTGAAAATTTCCACCTCCTTATCCTCCTTCTACCATGTGGTAACCATGTGGCATCCAAATCATCCCTTTACCACCACTTGGTGTGGCCATATTATCTTTCTGACCCATTCATGGAAGGGGTCTCACCAATTCCTGCGCTATGCATTAGTCCATTGTGTGTGTGTTTGTGTGTATAGGTGAGCCAACAAATGCCACAAACTTTATCGTCTCCTTGAGTCTGTTACATAACTCTTCTTCCTTTTCACTCTTGTAAATATTCAGGGGTCAGTCCCTCATGATGAACTTAAAGGTGTGTCCACCCCTCAAACCAATATCACGACTCTCATGCTCTAATGTCTACCACCGCAGCTTGGCTTACATCATCTTTCCCCCTGTTAATATGCAGTTTGGCATCTTGTCCCGAGTAGTATCGTATGGGATGATTTGGAGCCTGGGTCCACACCTATCCATGTGGCCTTGCTCATGGTTGGTTCACTGCTTACTCTTGCCATGATTTCTCGTGTCAACTCATCCCAACTTTACTCTCCCTAGCTCCCCCTTTGTCCATTTCGTATTTAAGTTTTGGGATAGGAGTCTTGGGACACATCACCCTAGGTCCTCCCACCTTATGCTTTAGCATGTACTTTACCAAATAGAACTTCTCCTTGATGGTGGCCTACCATGTATGCTCGACCCCTTTCATCTTGAGTCTCCTCTTCAATGTGTCAAGGCTTACCTCAAAGTGATAGTCTGGGATGATAATTTTTTCGATCGCATATTGAACTTAATTCTGTCTATGTGAGGCTGCCTTGATAATTTTCCAAGTCATGATAGAATTTCAACTTGGGTATTGGGCCCCTCCATTAGCCAATATGAGGTCCCCAAATAACCCTAACCATATACACTCCACCAAATTTTTTATGTTAGCCTTGGCGTCCCTTCTACACAACCCTTATAAACTTTTGAGTTTATACATCTAGGACATGTCATCAATTAGAAGAAGGCTAAACAGAGTCTCTATTAACTAACCTTAATACCCAAACACATTATTATCTTGAATGTCAAGAAGGTCTCTCTCCACTCTCAGAAAATCGATGAGTTTTCATATGCTTAGACTAATATGTATCAAAATGTCGTTTAAATCCTATTTATAGTGTAAGAATGAATAAAGTATCACCATAGCAAGGATCCAAGTAATATAGGACTGAACAATCAATATTTTCGGCCTCTCCAAGCATGTAGTACTACCATAATCAATGCAAAATATCGTGTCATTTTTTGAAAGTTATTAAGCCAATGGCTTGAACTACCATCGTAGGAAAATATAAGTTTTTATTAGGAGGATCTTCAAATAAATTGCACTATTGCTGTAGAAAAATAGAAAAATGGTAATGTACTTATTTGGTTCAACATAAAGCTCATTTGGTAAAGGAATTTTGAATTCATTCTTCTTTTAAATATAATATTATCATTTTAAAATCCAATTTTAAATTGTTAAAATTTTCAATATTTAGGTTTTCAACTTTTATTATTAATAATTAATATATTTTTTAAAATATTAGGTAGTTTGGATAATGATTATGACTTCATTTGAACTTCAATTAGATGTATCTAATTAATTGAACAAATAAAGACTCACATGGTATATTTGATATATGTGTTAATGGGAGTACATTTAAAATCCTCCACTTTTTTAGATCAATTTGTACTAACAACAAATTTAGTGGGAGCATCTTCATATGATTTCTCTCCATTTATAAAATTGTCTAGTCAACTATCAGGAATAATAACTATTTGATCCCCTTCAATTTCGTTCCATGTTAGATATTTAGTAGAAACTTCTATCACATCTTCTAGGTTTTCAGTGTCCAACTCCATAATTTCATCCCACTTTCCCATTTATAGAGTACCTATAAAAATTTGAAGTATTAAGAGAAAGACAAATATTGCAATAAGCTTTTATAAATATTTTCCTATATATACTTCCTCATCTACATGCGTGGCTTCTAGATATGCATGTTGATATATCTTTGTGTAATTACAAAAGTCACACATATACAAAAGTCTAAAACACATTTATAAAATTTAATTTCGCTATATATGTTTGCATATCTATTTGCATATACAAAAGCGCTTGCATAAACAAATGGATCCTTGCATTGAAAATAATTGATTTTGGGGGAATTGTTTTATGAAATAAAGGAAAATAGGAGAATAAAAGGTGAAATTTTAGATTGCATGAGGAAAACATTGAAGGAAAAATAGAGGAAGATGAAGAAAACATAGGCCTCAATGGTAAAAAGGACTTTTAGGAGCAGTTCACAACCTTTTATCAATTTTGTTTTCGAGCACTCCATCTATTCTCTCATTATACTCTTGCACACCTAGAGTTTTCTTGCAACACTCTTGGAGCTCCTTAGCATACTTTGGATTTGGGGAAAGAAGGAAAAGGAGGGCAGGAAAGCACAAGGGAGTAGGTGGATCAACAACTACAATTGGATTATTTTTCACGTAACAGGTTGCATGTATGTTTTCTTAGTGCATGGTAAATGCATGTGGTTTCTTGGTTATGATATGTCAATGACATGGAGGATTTCCTGGATAGATAGTGGTTTTAGTCTTGCCTTGTCATTTCATGGATAACCATGGTGTTGTGGGTTTTCCCATTTGTTATTTCTGATTGGTGCTCATGTTCGTTATGGTTGTGGGTTGAGTTACTAGTTCAATGTGGGAGAATTGGTTACACATATTGTATGATAGGATGAATAGGGGCAAGGATGCTCCTAATAAGTATGTGCATACCAAAAACATTGCTGCCATTCGAACTTGTCTGGCAGTTAGAACTAAGCAGAGTGTTCCAACCAAAGGGTGCTATTATAGACAAGGCTATCATTGAATCTCAGGTTAAATGTGAGGAAACAGAGTAGGAATCATATTGGCTTGTGTTGCCTTCGTCAGCAAAGGTGGCTAAAACATTAATTTAAATCTTCACCACATTCTTCATAACATACATGTATATTTACAGGAACTTTAAATGGAATAAACTCATCAAAAAGTAGGAGCTAATAATAAACCATTATGTATGGTAAAGACTGTATTGCACAAGTTAGTCAAGCTCCATGGATACCCCACAGTAGCATTACCGATGAACATCTCTCAGATTATGATATTCAACAAAACAAATGTATGGTGAAAAGAAACAACACGTCTTTCAAAAGGAAAACACAAACAAATAACTACAACTTATCGGGTACTTAAACTGCCTTTCATTGTGTAGGATGAAATTAACAATAATGGGCATATAATCAAACCCTTAGAGTCTTTTTAGGTATGCCGACAGATCAACATTCAATAGAGGGAAACAAGTTTTATTTAGAAACTAACTGTAATCACAAGAATGGGTTCACAACCAGTAAATGGAAGAAGAAGAGAAAGAGTTGTTCATTTTAGGGTGGTAGCAACTGCAATAGTAAATGAAAATTCCAGGTGTGCACTATCGAAAGATTGATGCAATGATTGTTAATGTTAAATCATGCAACAATGAAGAATTCAAAGAGATAAAACTTAGTAAATCGATGGTTAATAATGCAATCTCTTCACAGCGATGAAACTCCGTTGGCAGAAATTTCATGAGGTTTTTATAGAGGTGTGCCACCCTAGATGGTTTTCTCAAACCTCCTATTCAAAATATCGATGGCCATTAATTATTACGAGGTCACTCTCCTCATCTCAAGAAACTACTAGAGGTGGTCTCGCAGGTGGTTTTGGGTTTTTAAGAAACCACAAATTTTGCCATTTGTATTCAACATGAGAAGTCCACTTTGTAAACATTGTTCACATACGGAAATTTAAAGGCTTTTAATCAAATTTCTGGGGTTTTATTAAATGATGGGACATTCAATTAATTTTTTTACAGTTTTGAATAAATGCCTTGGGAACTGATCTCTTCTCAGCCAAAGATTGTCTCCCAAGGTACAAAAAAAGAGACAAGGAGGATTTCCAATCAAATAATTAGTGATAAATGAAGATCCTATAATGGTAGTTGTATGGTGTCTTTTGCACCTAAACGGTGAGAGACTTGGCACTCCTCCTAGTAATGGAGGGAGATTTAGAAAATTTATAGATCGATAGGGAGCCATCGTGTCCCTTGTGGTGTTGAGTAGAGTGTGTGCTACTTTATGGGATTGAGGGAAGGATATGATTCTCAAAATAAATATGTCACATACATAAAACAAAGAGAAAACAAAATTATTACTTTCCCTTTAAATATAGACTATGTGATCAATCAAACAAAAAAATGGCTTTCGTTTGTTTTTGCATATGAATAAAGATCCTACGAAGACCTATTTTTCCTTGCTACTCTCAAAGTAATTCGGCCTTGCAAATATATCTTCTAATAGGTACATGGGCAACATCCCGAAAGAACTGGTGATCCCTTCTAACAGCTGAAGAATCGACCAAGGTAACAGATGAGGCTTTGGTGTTGCCCGCATATCCACCTATAGGGATGGAAGCCTTAGATTTTGGCCACTAAAGTACCTTGGTCCCACGTGAGCACTTGAGTCTTTAGCTTCTTGGAAGTAAGTTACCAGTATCAAGCACTAGATGAGTTGGGTAGCCCCAAATAGTACTGCACACACTAGACCTAAGTCGAACCCCCTCTGAATTGGGTCTCTTCCATGCTCGGGTATTCTTTTCCATGGTATGATTGAAGGGCTTTAAGCTCCCTAAAAATTCAACTACTATGTTTCAAATATGTAACATGACCATGGTGGCTTATGTAATACCTACCCCCAATGGTCCTAACTTGAACTATAAATTATTTGGTGGCCCTGGTGGGGAATTCAATTGGCTAAATTTATGGTATTTTTTAAGGTATTACTTTTCTTTAGGGTGTGAGATGTAGGCTAAAATAAACTAACTATAAAAAGCTCTAGAAACTGGATATCTTCTAATGCAAATATTATAGAAGCTTAGTGTGTGATGTGTAACTGTATGCAAGTGATCAAGTGAGAATGAAATGTCTGATAAGATGTGGATATTCAGTGATCCGTTACAATAACTTGCTAATTACACTATATTTCAATTGTTCCTTGCATGAAAATGAAATGATGTGTGGATAATGGGCCGCATATTGTTTCTCCTACTACACTATGTGTGACTAAAGGGAAGTGGAAAGCAAAAGTGTTCTAAGAAGACTTTCATACACTAACCCAGGTTCACCTACAATGTGTAAGGGAAGCAAAGATTACTTTCTTTCTTTAGTGGAACTTGGACCTAGTCCCAAAACTAATGAAATGAATAAATTCTTTGGTTAGTAACAATATTTGTGGATGATGGACACTTAATCTTTTAGTAATTAAGCTATGTGATTTGTAAAAACTAGAAAAATATATTAAAAAACATGTGTTGAATTTGGCCACCTACTTTTACCCCTAAGTAGGCTATGTGAGAATTTGCAAATAAAAATAATAATAAAGATAATCTAATTTCTAATACAAAACTTATAGAAGCTTAGTCTGTAATGTGTACTATGTGCAAGTCATCAAGTGAGCATGAAAAGTCTCATAAGATGTGGATATTCGGTGATCCATTACAATATCTTTGTAATTACACTATATTTCAATTGTTTCTTGCATGACAAAGAAATGATGCCAAGATAATGGGTTGTTTAATCTTTCTCCTACTACACTATGTGTGACTAAAGGGAAGTGGAAAACACAAGTGTGCTAAGAAGACATTCATATGCTAGACCATGTTCACCTAAAAGATGCAAGGGAAGCATAGGTTACTTGCTTTCTGTAGTGACACTTGGCCCTAGTCCCAAAACTAATGAAATGAATAAATTCTTTGTTTAGTAACAATTTTTGTGGATGATAGTCCACTTACTCCTTTACTAATTAAGCTATGTGATTTGTAAAAACTAGAAAAATATATTGAAAAATATGTGTTGAATTTGGCCACTTACTTTTCCCCCTAATTAAGCTATGTGAGAATTTGCAAATAAAAATAAAAAGAATCTAATTTCTAATAGAAAACTTATAAAATCTTAGTTTGTGATGTGTAACTGTATGCAAGCCATCAAGTGAGCATGAAAAGTTTGATAAGATGTTGATATTCAATGATTTGTTATAATATCTTCCTAATTACACTAGATTTCAATCGTTCCTCGCATGAAAATAAAATGATGTGTGGATAATGGTCCACTTACTCTTTCACATACTAAACTATGTGTGACTTAATGGAGGTGGAAAACACAAGTGCGCTAAGAATATTTTCATATGCTAGCCTAGGTTCACCTGCAAGATGCAAGGGAAGCAAATATTACTTCCTTTCTATAGTGACACTTTGCCCTAGTCCCAAAACAAATGAAATGAATAAATGCATTAGTTAGTAGCAAGATTTGTGGATGATAGGTCACTTACTCTTTATCCTGCTACACTATGTCTGACTAAATGGAGGTGGAAAACACAAGTGTGCTAAGAATACTTTCATATGCTAGCCTAGGTTCGCCTATAAGACGTAAGGGAAACAAAGATTACTTGCTTTCCGTAGTGACACTTGGCCCTAGTCCCAAAACTAATGAAATCAATAAATGCTTTGGTTAGTAACAAGATTTGTGGCTGATAAGCAACTTACTCTTTTACTAATTAAGCTATGTGATTTGTAAAAACTATCAAAATAGATTGAAAAATATGTGTTGAATTTGGCCACTTACTTTTCCCCCCAATTAAGCTATGTTAGAATTTGCAAATAAAAATAAAAGTAAAGATAATCTAATTTCTACTAAAAATCTTATAGAAGCTTAGTTTGTGATGTGTAACTATGCAAGTGATAAAGTGAGCATGAAAAGTTTGATAAGATGTGGATATTCAGTGATCTGTGCCAATATCTTCCTAATTACACTAGATTTCAATTGGTCCTTGCATGGAGAAAAATGACCCACGGATAATGGGTCGCTTACTCTTTCTCCTACTACACTATGTGTGACTAAAGGGAGGTGGAAAACATAAGTGTGCTAAGAAGACTTTCATATGCTAGACCATGTTCACCTACAAGATGCAAGGGAGGTAGTGATTATTTGCTTTCTGTAGTAATATTCACCAGCTGGAAAATATTCACTTGTGCATTCTACTGGATGATTTTGGGCACCTTTTGGACTGTACAATTATTTTTATGATTATGCATAACTTACGTATATGCACATCTCTTTCGTATATGCGCGTCTCTTTCGTACATGCACAACTTCCATATATGCACATCTACTATATATGCACATATATTATAAATGTGAAACTTTTAGATACGAACATATATCGAAGAAGTGCATATATAGAAGATATACACATATACAAAAGTTACGCATATACGAAAGATGTGCACGTATTATGTATCACATATCTTCTGTATATGTGCATATCTTTTGTATATGCACAACATTCATATATGTGTGTATACAAATGTTGTCCATATATAGAAGATATGTGCATATACAGAAGTTGTGCATATATAGAAGATGTGTATATATAGGCGCTGAATTTTTGCACATTTATGGAAATTGTGCATATACGAAAGATATGCGAATATGTTATGTATATGCGTAACTTTCTTATATGTGCATATCTTCTGTATACGCACGTCTTTTATGTATGTGCATCTAATGTATATGCACAACTTCCATATATGGAAATTTCACATATACGGAAATTGTGCATATACAGAAGATATGGGCACATATTCCGTATATGCGAAACTTTTCTAAATCCACGTATCTTCCAGGTATATGTGCAAGTTCCATATATACACATAAGCTCCATGTATGTGAAACTTTAGTATAGGTAACTTCCGTATATGTGTATCTTTTGAATATTTGCATCTACCATATATGTGTAACTTCTGTATATGCGTAACTTTCTTATATGTGCATATCTTTCGTATATGCACATTTTTTATATATGTGCATCTACCATATATGTGCAACTTCCATATACAGAAATCATGCATATACGGAAAATACGGAAGATATGTGCATATCTTCTGTATATGTGTAACTCTCTTATATGTGCATACATTCCATATATGCATGTCATTTATGTATGTGCATGTATTAGATATGCGCAACTTCCATATATGAAAATTTCGCATATATGAAAATTGTGCATATACAGAAGATATGCGCATATCTTTTGTATATGTGAAACTTTTCTATATGCACATATCTTTCAGGTATATGTGCAACTTCGGTATATATGCATAACCTCCATGCATGTGCAACTTTAGTATATGTGACTTCTATATATTTGCATCTTTTATATATGTGTAGTAACTGTATATGCGCATTTTCTGTATGTGCGTAACTTTCTTATGTGTGCATATCTTCTGTATATGAACGTCTTTCATATATGTGCATCTACCGTATATGTGCAACTTCCATTTATAGAAATTGTGCATATACGGAAGATATGCACATATCATTCATATATACGTAACTTTCTTATATCTGCATATATCACATATACGGAAATTGTGCATATATGGAAGATATGTGCATATCTTCTGTATATTTGCATCTTTTGTATATGTCCATCTACCATATATGTGAAGCTTCCCTATATACGTAAATTTCTTATATGTCCATATCTTCTGTATATGCATGTCTTTTATATCTGTGCATTTATTGTATACGTACAACTTCTATATACAAAAATTGTGCATATATGGACATTGCACATATACGGAAGATATTTTCTTATATGCGTAACTTTCTTATGTGTGCATATCTTTCATATATGCACTTCTTTTATGTATGTGCATCTATCGTATATGCGCAACTTCCATATATGGAAATTTCTCATATACAAAAATTGTGCATATATGGCAGATATGCGGATATCTTCCACATATGTGAAAATTTTGTATATGAACATATCTTCCAATTATATGTGCAAGTTCTAGATATACGTACCACCTCCATGTATGTGCAACTTTAGTATATGTAACTTCCATATATGTGCATCTTTTGTATATGTGCATCTACAGTATATGCGCAACTTCCATATATGCGCATATCTTCTGTATATGCGTAACTTTCTTATATGTACATATCATTCGTATATGCTCACCTTTCTATTGGAATTATGGTACATGTGTTGTCCTTGATGGAAACTCACATACAGATCAATTCAGAAATGATAAAGTGATGTATGATGGCAACTCACATTGTAATAGGTAAATTTAGAAGTAACAAAGTAATGACACAAAAGAACAGGGTGATGGGACAAAGGATTATAGATTAGAATCAAGAAATTGTGGAAAGAGAATCTTTTAAGTGGTATATGGTCATTAACCTAGTCCAAGTCGTGTATACACACAGGTACACAAAATAAAAGGTGCATATACGTATGCATGTAGTTTTAGAGAAGGAAAAGTGTGTATGGAATGGAAGATTAAGGTTAAAGAATACCAAGGGTCCATACCATGGTATTAGCCCACAATATTGAGCAGAATAATGGTTAATTGATCTCGTCTAAGAATACCATAAGTTTTAAGTATTGTTTTGATGCATGGTATTGACAAAGGTTCTACGTATATAAGGAGGAGAAGATTAAAGGGCTAAGTGTGCAAGTGAAAGGTTTTTTCATGAATACTTCTATCTGAAGTATATTTTTTGATGTAAGGGCTATGGTTATGATATAAATCTGAAACATCTGGTGCACCCTAGGATACAATGTTGGATCCGGATCATGACACCTAAAATGACTTATCATTATATGATCTGATAATGGATAGGCTAGATCTCAGTGCTAACGCATGCTTTATCCTTTATATTCTATGATTTGGGTATATCTGAAGTCTTTAAAAATTGTGAAGTTATAAGTCATTATTTGTATATTTATATGCAAGCACACCTCGGTGAAGGCACATATACATGCGGATTCAGAACTTCCAAGTAGCGTATACGGAGGGACGGTTATTGTTTAGAAACGACTGATCTATCTGATCAGTGCTGCTATTTTACTGTTGTTTGTTAATGATGTCTTCATCAGATCTAAATTAAAACTGATTGTGTAAGGAGATTGAGTATAGATGGCTGATTGATTGAGTAAGAAGGGTGATCTTTATTGCTATCTATCGAGAACTCTGTAATATGACAAGAGATATTCAGAATGTCTTTGGGTAATACAGTTTTTGGTTCCGAATTTTTATGATTCAGTATATTTAGAGGTATACGTAGGTTGGGTTACAAAAAGTAGTGTATACATGCAGATTTTCCTCATTGAAGTAGTGTATACATTTTGACATATGATTTTTGAGGTTGCAGTTGGTTTTGGTTGTTGATTCAGTGTTCCGAGTTCAACTCTATGTTCTGGTGACAGTGATCTAACTGTTCTAATTGATTGATTGTGTTGATGGGTTTTAGTGATTGGGTGATGCAATTATATTTAATGGTTGTATTGCAATGGTGATTGAGCTTCAATGTTACTAATGGGTCTAGTATGAAAATTTGATGAAACATGGCCTACATATTGTCTTGATGTGTACTGGGAGTATCTAGTCTAAAAATTTATGAAACATGGTCCCTTGAGAAAGTGTGAAGGTTGTAACCCTCTGTAGGATGGAACCTATGTATTGGTAAACATATGAACTAGTACAAGAGCTAGGGGGTTGGAGCTCCCTTCCAGTAGAAGCTGAAATATGAGTGAAGGTTGTAGCCTTCAGCAGATAGATGCCTGCATGATCTAAGTGGATATTGGTGGCCACCCAACTATTCCACTTAGACTCCCACCATTGTTCTTTCCATTTTTTCAGTTTCCTTATTTATAGCACAATTTATTATTTTTGGCAGTGTTTCAGGTCCTTAACTTCTAGAGCCATTTTGAGGCCCTAAACGATGTTTTTTTGGAAAATCTAGGACCAATATGGATCACTTATTGATGTTGTTCATGTAAAAGTTGTAGTCCTCGAATAGATCATTCTAATGAGGTATTGGGTGCATCAAACAGAGATCGTATGCCAAAGCTATGTCCCCGGGAAGTTGATGTACGAATTTACCCAAACTGGGCCCATAGTTAGCGCTTCATCTCCTAGGGTTATGTTTTTGGATGTTTAAGGATTTCCATTGTTTATCAACAATAAATAGGCCTTCAAGCCTCATTGTAACACAGTTCAAAGGCATGTAGCTACCACATCTCTTCTCAGAGATAAGCTACCATCGCTTGAGCTAGTCTTATTTCCATTCTGTTTGTAGGTATATTTCAGCATTTGATATTAATGAAATGAAGTGTCATTTCTACTACATCTCTATATTTACTGTTATATATGTAATTTGTTACGTTCCTGTTGAAATTCAGATTAGTGGTATTATAGTGGTCTTCTATTTCTTTTTTTTTCTTTGCATGTCTGCAATGAGGTTGGGATATAAGGAGTTAGGGCTTGAATTGGACAAAACTTTGCAATACCAACCTCGCAAATCTTGATGGCCACCCATCGTAGATGAAAATAAAGACTAGGGGGTAGGAGATCCTACCAAAATCTTGCCCGAGAATCCCTCGAGGGACAAAGGAATGCGATGATGGATAATTTTTCCCAGATCCTTCAGCGGATACATAGGGGTTACACATATGCTTCCAACAGCTACTCTAGAAACACCACGCCCTTTAATATACAAGTTCACTTTGAAATCCCCATATTCGAGTGTCAAATAGATGTAGACACCATAGATAAATGGTTGAATCTACTAGAAGGATATTTTTCTGTTCATGATATTTCCAGCTGAGAAAAGATTACTTTTTCTCTTCTCAAAGCCACCCCCCATGTGAAGGACTAGTGGGAAACCTAATGTGAATGGAAGGATGAAAGTGCAAACTCAATATTTTTAGCAGCTGCCTACATAGATACATCTAGGACAATATGGAGTTCATGTACATCTCCTCACTCGGCATAGCATAATGATACGTTGTCAAGATCGAGAAAAAGTTTAAACAGAAGAAGCAAGACTTTGGATCCATGAATCTGAAACAAGGGAAATGCTTCCCCAAACCACATAACTAAGGACAAAGTCAAGATGGTGTGACCCAAGATAACTTGTTGAAGTTGAAAGAAAATAACACCACCACGAAGTCAAAGAAGGACACAAGAATGTGGTGTGAGTTCCATAAGAGCCAGACTCATAACAGAAGTGAGTGTTGGGCCATGCAGTCACTAGTGGCCAAGTTAAAGGCTTCAGAATTAGATGCATGTTTCAACCCTGAGTCAGAACCTAACAAGAGGAATGAAAAAGTGAAGCAGATAATTGATGCGAAGCCCAATGCAACTGTTTCCATTGGCATGATCAAGAAGAATGAGGCTGAAGATCCAGAGGAGGGAGAGTATATTTTCCACGCTTAATTGTGTCTGAAGGGTTTGCCACTGCAATTCACTATTGATAGTGGCAGCCAAAATAACCTCATTTCAGTAGAGGTTGTGAAGCGTCTGGACCTACTGACCATACCACACCTACAACCATACAACATCGGGTGGCTTCACCAAGGACGAGATCTCTGAGTCCGCCCATAGTGTCATCTTCCCTATAGCATCAAGCCCTTCACATATTAGGTATTATGTGATATTGCACCTCTTGATGTTTGTGATGTATTATTACACCAACCATACTTGTGAAAGTAACATGTTGTGTATGAGTCAAGGCCTCGTGGTATTATTATTTCTTTGGGTAATACGTTATATAGGATATAAGAGGTAGCCCCACCTACCACCATAACTTTGATCTCTTCTAGGAAATGCAGTAAGATCATCTCCCAGAATAGGAAATTTATTTTCTTTCTGGTTTACTCTCAAATGAAGGGGAAGATCATCACCACATCCATGGCCCCCAGGAAGAGTTCCTCCACACAGCAACAGCAGATAGATATAGTCATGAAAGAATACAAGAACATATTCTCCTCACCCACAGGGGTACCGTTGCATTGTCAAGTCAAGCATTCATTCGATCTAACTCCTAGACCATATCTACCCAACAAGTTGATATATTGTCGCTCCATTGTGGAAACTTCCAAGTACAATCAGCAACATGATCAACATCGAGTGCCACACAAGTTTCAAGAGGGCGATAATGTCTTGTTTCATCTGTAGAAAGAGTGCCTTACAAGAGTCCATTGGAAGCTCAGACCGCTCCGATATGGTCCTTACAACATTACCAAGGTTGTGGGAAACAATGTTTTGAAGCACAAAATTCCCCAATTCCTTGGCTTGTATCAAGTGTTCAGACCACCCTCGACCATGCTTCAAACCATTATTGGACACATCAAAGATTACAGAATAACTCATCAGGGACCAAGTTCAGCAGAAGTTTCCTCATCTCATGGAGGAACTCAATGCAATGGGGACAATTACTTCCTAAGGTGGAGAGAGATGATTGAGATGGATATTTGTGGCCAACCTCCAATTCCACTTGGATCCCACCATTGTTTCTTTCGCTTTTTTGGTTTCATTATTTGTAGCACAATTTACTATTTTTGGCATTTTTTCGGGTCTTGAACTTTCGGACCCGTTCTAAGGCCCTAAACAACATATTTTTCGAAAACTGGAACCAACATGTGTCCTGTACCAATCTAGGTCATGCAAAAGTTGTATTCCTTGAATATATCTTTCTAAAGAGGTACTAGTTGCGTGAAATGAAGATCGTATGCCGAAGTTATGACCGTGGGAACTCAATGTAGCAATTTACCCAAACGCAGCCCATAGTTTGGCGCTTCATCTCCTAGGGTTAGGTTTTTTGATGTTTAGGGTTTTCCATTGTTTCTCAACAATAAATAGGCCTTCGAGCCTTATTGTAACATAGTTCAAAGGCATGTAGTCACCACATCTCTTCTTAGAGATAAGCTACCATCGCCCGGCTAGTCTTATTTCCATTTTGTTTGTAAGCATATTTCAATATTTGATATTAATGAACTGAAGTGTTTTTTCTAATGCATCTTTATATTTATGGTTATATCTATAATTTTTATGTTCTAGGATTAGTGGTATGAGAGCAGTCTGCTCTTTCTTTTCTTTTATTTGCATGTCCCCAATGAGGTTGGGATATGAGGAGTTAGCGCTTGAATTGGCTGAACCTTTGCAAGACTAGCCTCACAAATATCGATGACTTCCCATGGCGAAAGAAAAGAAAGAAGAGGGGGTAGGAGATCCTATCAAAATCTTGCTTGAAGAATCCCTCCACCAGCAAAGGAACACGATGATGGAAAATTTTGCCTAGATCCTTCAACAGCTACCCAGGGGAGATGCATCTGCTTCCAATAGCTACTCTAGAAATGCCGCACCATTTAAGGTAGAAGTTAACTTTGAAATCCCCATATTTGATGGTAAAATAGATGAAAATACCATAGATAACTGGTTGAATCTACTAGAAGGATATTTTTTTGTTCATGATTTTTCCAGCTGAGAAAATATTACTTTCTTTCTCGCTTCTTAAATACACCCCCCATGTCAAGGACTAGTGGGAAACGAATTGTGAACAAAAGGATGAAAGTATGAACTCATTGCTTTCAACCTCTCCTACCTGGAATTAATTTTGGGACAGCATAAAAAATAAGTACTACCCTGTTGGGAGCTATGAGGAAAAGTACATAAAGTGGACGACGCTGTGGCATGGAAGGGACCAAGATGTGTCAGAGTTTACCAATTTGTTTCATACCCTTCATACGAAGCTTGGTATCAAGGATTTTGAGAAACATTTGGTACTAAAGTACTGCGGCTGTCTACATAGATACATCCAGGATGATATGGAGTTCTTTTACATCTCCTCACTCAACACGACATACTGATACACTATTAAGATCAAGTAGAAGTTTAAACAGAAGAAGCAAGACTTTGGATCCGTGAATTTGAAGCAAGGGAAAGGCTTCCCCAAACTACATAATCAAGGACAAAGCGAAGATAGTGTGACCCAAGACAATTCGTCGAAGCTGCAGGAAAATAACACCGCCATGAATTCAAAGAAGTTCAGAGGAAAGTGGTGTGAGTTTGATAAGAGCCCCACCCATAACATAAGTGAGTATCCGGCCAAGTAGTCACTGGTGGTCGAGTTGAAGGCTTCGGAATCCGATGCGTGTTTCGAACCTGAGTTAGAACTCGATTAGACAAATGAGAAAGGGAAGCAGATCATTTATATGGAGCCCAGTGCCACTGTTACCACTGCCAAGATCCAAAAGAATGAGCCGTAAGATCCAGAGGAGGAGATGCGTCTTTTCCACTCACAAATGTGGGTGAAGGGTTTGCCGCTACAATTCATTGTCGATAGTGGTAGCCAAAAGAACCTCATTGCAGTAGAGGTCATGAAGCATCTAGGCCTACTACCCATACCACACTCGTAACCATACATCATTGGGTGGCTTACGAAGGATGAGATCTCCGAGTATACCAGCAATGCCGCCTTCGCTACAACATTAGTCCCTTAACAGATGAGGTATTATGTGACATTACACCTCTTGATGTTCGTGATGTATTATTAGGCCAACCATACTTGTGGAAGCGACATGTTGTGTATGAGTCAAGGCCTCGTGCTTTTATTTTTTCTTTGGGTAATATGTTATATAGGATACCAGAGGTAGCCCCACCTATTGCCACATCTTTGATCTCTGCTAAGAAATGAAGTAAGATCATCTCCCAGACTAGGAAATTTATTTTCTTTCTAGTTCGATCTCAAATCAAGAGGAAGATCATCACCACATCCATGAACCCTAAGAAGGGTTCCTCCACGCAGTAGCAGCAGATGGATACGGTCATGAAAGAATAAAAGAACATCTTCCCCTCACCCGCACGGGTACAGTTGTGCTATGATGTTAAGCATTCATTCGATCCAACTCCTAGAGCACCTCCACCAAACAAGTTGATATATTGTTGCTTCATTGTGGAAAATTCAAAGTACAAGTAGCAACATTATCAACATCAGGTTCCCCACAACTTTCAGGCAAGCGATAAAGTCTGGTTATCTGCATAAAGAGTGCCTTATAAGAGCCCATCAAAAGCTCATATCACTCTGATATGTTCCTTGCAACATTACCAAGGCTGTGGGAAACAATTTCTTGAAGCACAACATTCCCCCATTCCTTGGCTTGCATCGAGTGTTCAATGTGGACCAACCTTGACTATGCTTCAGACCATTACTAAACACATCAAAGATTGCATAACAACTCACCAGGGACCATGTTCAACAAAAGCTTCCTCATCTCATGGAGGAACTCAATGCAACGGGGACCATTGCTTCCTAAGGGGAGAGGAATGATATAAGTGGATATTGGCACAATTTGCTATTTCTGGCATCTTTTCGGGTCCTGAATTTCTAGAGCTGTTTTCAGGGCCTAAATGACATTTTTTTTGGGAAAACTGGGACCAACATAAGTCCTCTACCAATTTTTCTCATGAAAAAGTTGTAGTCCTCGAATATATCTTTCTAACGAGGTATTGGGCACATCAAACGAAGATTGTGTGTCAAAGTTACGACCCCGGGAAGTTGATGTACGAATTTACCCAAATAGGGCCCATAGTTTGGCGCTCCATCTCCTAGGGTTAGGTTTTAGGATGTTCAGGGTTTTCCATTGTTTCTCAACAATAAATAGGACTTCGAGCCTCATTATAAAATAATTCAGAGGCATGTAGTCACCACATCTCTTCTCAGAGATAAGCAACCATCACCCATGCTAGTCTTATTTCCATTTTGTTTGTAAGCATATTTTAGTATTTGATATTAATGAAATGAAGTGTTATTTCTACTGCTTCTCTATATTTATGGTTGTATCTGTAATTTGTTGGGTTCTTATTTAAAATCAAATCAATGGTTTCAGAGCAGTATGCTCTTTCTCTATTTCTCTTTTGCATGTCCCTAACGAGGTCGAGATATAAGGAGTTAGGGCTTGAACTGGTCGAACCTTTGCAAGACCAACCTCATAAATCTCGGTAGACTCCCATGGTGGATGAAAATAAAGATGAGGGGGCTAGAGAACCTATCAAAATATTTCTCAAAGAATCCCTCGAGTGACAAAGGAACTGATGATGGAAAATTTTTCCCAGATCCCTCAGCGGCTATCCAGGGGTGACACATTTGCTTCAAACAACTAATTTAGAAATTCCACACCCTTTAAGGTATAGGTTAACTTTGAAATCCCCATATTTGAGGGTCAAATAGATGTAGATGTTGTGGATAAATGGTTGAATCTTCTAGAAGGATATTTTTCTATTCATGATTTTTCCAGCCGAAAAAAGATTACTTTTGTTGTTCTCAAAGTCGCCCACCATGTCAGTGACTGGTGGGAAACCTATTGCGAACATAAGGATGAAAGTACGAACACACTATTTTTAGCTGCTCCCGCTTCAAACTCATTCTGGAATACCATCAAGGAGAAGTACTATCCTCTTGGGAGCTATGAGGACAAATACATAAAGTGGACCATGCTACAGCATGGAAGGGACCAAGATGTGCCAGAGTTTACCAATGTTTTTCATACCCTTGGCACGAATTTGGGTATCAAGGATTCTGAGAAAAATTTAGTACTCAAGTAGCGTGGCTACCTACATAGATACATCTAGGAAGAGATGGAGTTCCTGTACATCTCCTTGCTCAGCACAGCATATCAATACGTTATCAAGATTGAGAAGAAGTTTAAACAGAAGGAGCAAGACTTTGGATCCATGAATATAAAGCAAGGGAAAGGCTTCCCCATACCGCATAACCAAGGATAAAGCCAAGATGATGTGACCCAAGACAAACCATCGAAGCTGCAAGAAAAGAACACCACCATGAAGTCAAATAAGGACACAGGAAAGTGGTGTGAGTTCCATAAGAGCCCCACTCCTGACACAAGTGAGTATCAGGCGAAGCAGTCGTTGGTGGCTGAGTTGAAGGCTTCAGAATCAGATGCACGTTGTGACCCTGATTCAGGACCCGACAAGAGGAATGATAAAGGGAACCAGATCATTGATGCAAAGCCTAGTGCCATTGTTTCCACTGCCAAGATCTAGAAGAATGAGCCTGAACATCCAGAGGAGAGGGAGCGTCTTTTCCACTCACAAATGTGGGTGTAGGGTTCGCCGCTACAATTCATTTTCAACAATGGGAGCCAAAAGAACCTCATTTCAGCATAGGTCATGAAGCATCTGGTCCTACTAACCATACCACACCCACAACCATACAACATTGGGTGGCTGCACCAAGGACGAGATCTCTCAGTCTGCTCGCAATGCCACCTTCCCTATAACATCAAGCCTTTCAAAGATGAGCTATTATGTGAAGCTTCACCTCTTGATGTTTGTGATGTATTATTAGGCCGACCATACTTATGGAAGCGAAATGCTCTGTATGATTCAAGGTCTCACGGTGTTATTATTTCTTTGGGTAATAGATTATACAGGATACCAGAGGTAGCCCCACTTACCGCCACATCTTTGATCTCTACTAAGAAATTAAGTAAGATCATCTCCCAGAGTATGGAATTTATTTTATTTCTGTGTCACTCTTAAATAAACAGGAAGATCGTCACCACATCCATGACCCCTGGGAAGGGTTCCTCCATGCAGTAGCAACAGATGGACATGGTGATAAAAGAATACATGAACATTTTCTCCTCACCCACAGGGGTACCGTTGCACTATTAGGCCCATCATTCATTCAATCTGACTCCTAGAGCACCTCTACCCAACAAGTCGATATATCATCGCTCCATTTTGGAAAATTCCAAGTATAAGTAACGACGTGATCAACATCAAGTGCCACAAAGTTTCAGGTGGGCGATAAAGTCTAGTTACATTTGCAGAAAGAGTGCCTTACAAGAGCCTATCAGAAGCTCAAACCACTCCGATATAGTCCTTACAACATTACCAAGGTTGTGGGAAACAATGTTTTGAAGCACAACATTCCCCCATTCCTTGGCTTGCATCGAGTGTTCAATATGGACCACCCTTGACCATGCTTCAAACCATTACTGGACACATTAGAGATTGCAGAACAACACACCAAGGACCAAGTTCAACAAAAGTTTCCTCATCTCATGTAGGAACTCAAACGCAATGGGGACCATTGCCTCCTAAGGGGAGAGGAATGATCTAGCTAGATATTGGTGGCTACCTGCCTATTCCACTTGGAACCCCACCATTGTTTCTTTTAGTTTTTTAGTTTCCTTATTTGTAGCACAATTTACTATTTTTGGCAATTTTTTGGGTCCTGAACTTCTAGAGCTGTTTTGAGGTCCTAAATGAAGTTTTTTGGGGAATAATAGGACCAACATGGGTTACAAACCAATGTTGGTCAAACAAAAGTTATATTCCTTGAATAGATATTTCTAAAAAGGTATTGGGCATGTCAAACGAAGATTGTATACCAAAGTTACAACCTCAGGAAGTTGATGTATCAATTTACCCAAGCGGGGCCTAGAGATTGGCACTTCATATCCTAGGGTTAGGTTTTTGAAATTTTAGGGTTTTACATTATTTATCAAGAATAAATAGGCCTTCGAGCCTTATCGTAACATATTTCAATGGAGAGATAAGCTACCATCGCCTGAGCTAGTCTTATTTCCATCAGTTTGTAAGCATATTTCAGTATTTGATATTAATGAAATGATGTGTTATTTCTACTTCATCTTTGTATCTATGGTTATATCTGTAATTTGTTTCATTTTTGTTTAAATTAGAATCACTGCATACTGCAAAAAGTATGCACCAATACAAAGATTGTAAACACATTTTATAATAAGAAGATGGAAGATTGAGATGACAAAAATGATGGTTTTTTCCCACATTGGGTTTCCAAATGAAAAATCTTGGTGTTCATGTGTGTTCCTTATGTGTGTTGATATATTTTGTTTTTACTGCATCTATTTACTGCTTCACAAATGCATCACACTGTGATTTAAGTTCAACAGACAATGAATTAGTTGTTTTACAATTTTATTATCTATACGTTGGTTTCGTTCATTATAGTCGTGGACATGTGCAGTTTGGTTTTTGTAAAACACTTATATAGTGTGAAAAAAATATTATTGTGAAATTTTAAATACTGATTCACCCCCTCCCCCCCACTCTAAGTATTTTTCCCAACAATTGGTATTAGAGCATGTCCTTCAGACGAATCTTGATCCCTTGAAGGAAGATCTCTCAAGATGAGCAATCACGAAGGAATGGGATCTATCAGACAACCAATCTTCAATGAAAATAACTTAACGTATTGGAAGGCAAGAACCAAAGACTATCTTCATCCAGTTGGTGCTGATTTTGGGAAATTTTGGAAGGAGGATACCAATATCCAACCACAGTCCCCACAGATCCAACAGAAAAGAAATCATATGAAACCAATGGTAAAGTCGTCAATGCATTATTGAGAAGTCTATCCGAATCAAAATTCATCAAAGTCATGCAGTGCAACATAGCCAAAGCAATATGGGACAAAATAATTCAGAGCTACGAAGGAGACTCTTACGTAAAACATGCTAAGCTCCAAACTCTCATAATTCAATATGAAACTCTCAAAGTGCATAGAGATGAAAGTATTGCTAGTTAGTTTTGACGAGTAGATGAGATTGGAAATCGTATGAAGGATCTGGGTGAAGAAATAAAGGAGGCTATTATAGTAGAGAAAATTTTAAGATCTCTATCTCCTAAATTTGAGTCAAAAGTATCTACCATTGAAGATAATATGGATCTACAATCTATTACTATCGTTCAACTTCATGGAATTTTGACTACCTTTGAAATGAGGAAAGGAGGTAAATCAGAAATCAGAGAAGATGCTTTCAAAGTCTTTGTAAAGGGAAAAGAAAAGAAAGATCTAAAGGAATCAGGATAAATATTAGAAAATGAGGTAAAATTTGTGAAGAAACTTCAACTAGGTACCGGAAGATTGAAAGGTAAGCTTCCCTTCAAATGTTTTACCTGCAGTAGAGTTGGTCATTATGCTGCTAAATGTCCTCATAAAAATAACCATGACAAAGGAAAGGATTCTACAAAAGGTAATAAGAAATAATTTTTTAATAGAAGAAGTTATTGTACACATGAAGATGGTGATGGCATGTCTAAAAGTGATGAAGATGAATCTGATCAAGAAATTAAACTTCTCATGGCTTATGAAAATGATAAGTTTATGGATGCCTTAGAAGAAGAAGATTTTATTGAATAATCACTCAACTCAAAATTTGCTTGGAAGAAAATAATATAATCATAGACACTTTGACACATCAACTCACGGAAAGGGAAAAGAACAATGAAAAATTAGAGTGTGAAATAGTGAGTCTAAGAAAGGAATTTGAGAAGACAAAATATTTGAATCTTATATTTGCTAAAGGATCAGAAACCTTAGAAGAAATCATTAAGGTTCAAAGTTCTCCTCTTATAAATACTAGTCTTGGATACACTAGAGAAACATCCCAACCAAAAATTCTTCAGCCATCACAAGAAGATATCACGATGCAGCCAAAACCAGTCAACAATGCATCAATCCTTAGAAAAAGTCCAAAGGTACTCCCCAGGTAGATTATGCTCATTTTACTCCAAGGTTGAACATCAATAGAAGCACTAACCAGAAGGTGAACTATACCAAAAGATTTTATGATCACATAAACTTCTTCTTTAATGGACAATGCTTTGTGTGCCATAACTTTGGTCATAAGGTTGCTTAATGTGTTACTTACAAAACTATCATGACTAGAGAAGTAAAAAAAAAATGAGCGTGACAGGAATCAAGAAGAGATCTTATAATAACTTTTCACTTCTTGAAGATGAAATTGAATGTTCATTTTGTAATAACTTTAGTCATGAAGAATCTGAATGCAAGGGAAAATTTCAGCGAACATATCAAAAGGAGGAAATATCATCAAACTACAAAGTATGGAAAAAGAAGGAAATATAGTAAGAAAAATGTGGCATAGCTCTGTTTGCATAAGGATAAAAAAATCAATGGTACATTCATATCGGATTCTCTAAACACATGACAAGTGATAAAGATAACTCCTTTCATAAAATTTATTAGAAAAGGAAAAGAATGTCTCTTTTGGAAATGAAACACTAGCTGTCATTAAGGGTAAAGTTTTTGTTTATCTAAAAGAAAAGGTTAAAGTTGGAAATGTTATGTATGTTGATGGAATAAAACATAACTTATTGAGTGTTAGTCAAATGTGTGATCAAGGAAATGAAGTTGTGTTTCGATCAAAAGGATGTGTTGTTCGTGAGCTTGACACAAGAGTTAGCCGTTGTCTAACTCTCAACGGTTAACTCTCAATGGCTAAACCTGGACAATGATGCATCCATGCTATTTATTCCTTTAGATTGACTGATTTCTCAGCTTGTCCTGAGGATGAATCACGTTAGTTAGTTTGAAATGTCGACCAAATCCTAACAATGTAATCAATTTGAAAGACTTGTATCTACATTATAAATAAAAAAGTCTTAGATCTAAAATTAAAACATTCGAATACAAACACCAACATTCTATTTAGGACAATTTATTATATTAGAAATTGGTGGTGACAAGTGGGGTCAATGTGTGTAACGCAGTTTATATATCCATTTGAAAAAAGTATAAATATGTTTAACCAAAGCCGCGAGAGCATACTTTACAAAATTAAATATTACTACTGATACGATGCAACTTTTCAGTTGGTAGTTGTTGCATTGAGTTAAAAATAAAAATAAAAATCCAAATGAAATCAAATGATTATTTCCATATTTTAATAGCGTTGTTTATCTCAAATTTAAAGAATTATTTTACTATTTTAATGGTAGTGTTTACTTTTTGGGTTTTTTAAGAAAGATTAGTGTTCTTTTTATAATTGTAGACGAATTGTTTAGATGGACAAAAGTGGTTAGAATCTGGATAAAACAAATTGAAGAAATTTCTCAATAGTAATGCTTAATCATATTTTTGGGAGAAATGTATTGAGTGCCATAAAAAATTCAAACACACCCAAAATCTTGAAATTTGACCACTATGACTTAGATTTACAAAAATCTGTCTACAGAAATAATTTTACTAAAATTTCAATAATTTTACTAAAATTTCAATAATTTTCAGAATAAAAAAAAAAATTTAAAATTTTATGATTTAAAATAATTTTTTGATTAACGCTAATTTAACCCTTCCCTCTCAAAAGTTTCAGTCACTAAAGACATTAAATGAATTACGTACATTATTTGACTGAGAACTAAGACTCAACCATGCTGCTGACTTATGTCCGTTTGTTGCCTGAGAATTAAGACTAAAACGCTGCGGCCATTTTAACCCTTCCCTGTCAAATGTTGCAGTGCAGACATTAAATGAATTATGTATCTTAGTTGACTAAGAACTCAGACTCAACGGCTTCGAGACTTACCCTTAGTTTCGCATCGTTGAGATACCCAACACAACTTGGATCCCCGCAGCTATATAGTGTAATATTTCATAAGCTTCCAGGAGGGCCGAGCCCCGGCGGAGGCCACTCGTATGTACAAAAATCATTGTTGACAGCAGCTATCCTTGAACGCACTAAGAATACATCCTGCAGTCCAATCTCCAATGACGGAAATTCATCAACGAATAAGTTAAAGGCTGCAGGAAGGCAGAGAAAAAGGTGGAGCAAAGAAGTGGAGTGCTCCCTTGGAAGATTGCATGCGATGATGGTGTTCTGGACTTTTTAAAGTCCACACCAACTCCACCAATGTTCTGGATGGCGACCGTCTGGAGTTAAGGTTCCTAGAGGCCAGTCGAAATTATTCCATTTTTCTTATACAATGCCATACTGGGTTTTAACAACCTTTATCACCCTTACCATTGCTTGAATATGAACATTATAAGTTGTTCGTGGATTTTTCAAATTCCATTTTAGCCCGTCTAGATAAACAATGAAACATCTGGTTGAAGTGTGTACCGGATAAAACAATGAAATAACTGGTATGGGCAAAATGTTTTGTACATTTGTCGTTAACGGCTTATGAAGAGTACGTCAGGTACCTCTCTTGTCAACTTTGTTAACTTTTTTTCCCGGTTGGTTACTTTTTTTTCATACTTATGTAGAGATAGTGTTTACAATTTTTGTTTGGGTGGGTTTAATGATTAAAACAATGTGTTTAAAGTTAAAGGTACAAAACTAGAGCGATAGAGTATGTATGCCTTCATAAATTTAGCAGGGAAAAGTGAGTCCCTTGTCACACAATCAAGTGATCTCGTAAATGTCATATACATACATGTCATATGAAATGGTTAAGAATTTCCTATTCTAATCAAAGTTACAAGTAATTAAAATACAATCTAATTTTTTTATTCTCAATCTTTTCTTTCCTTTTTAAATTAGATTCAAGTTAAATCATAGGAAGAAAATAAATAATAACTCATCACTTCACAATTAAAAAATTTAATTATTAGATTTTATAGATAGATATATAAATTAATTTTTAAAAATTCAATTATCATATATATATATATATATATATATTTATATAATAAATTTTAAAAAAATCTTTATAGATATTAAAAATTATAATTGTTTTCAATAAAATTATTTATAGATATCAACATCCCGAATGATGTTGATATTATTTTGCTTGTTGAAACTTGGGAGCACGAAGAATCTAAGGTCCCTAACATAGATGGCTTTACATTATGTTCTATGTGGAATAAGCGATCCTCCCGTAGAGGCATTTGGGGTATAGCTTGTTACATTAAGAAGAACATCTCTCTCCATGCTAGGATTTATAAAATTCACCCTTACAACCAATATAGTTGCATAGAAATTATTGACATTTATGATAAGAAGACCTACATAGCAATATGTTATTCCCCCCCATCAATTTTAACTTCTATAAAAAAAAGAATCTAGATAAAAATAGTCCTTACAATGATTTAGAGAATGATATTTCTATCCTAAGGAATGAAGGCAATATCCTTTTAATGGGTGACTATAATGCTCAAACTTCAAGCAACCAAGCTATTCTTCTATACAATCATTCCAACCCTAATCCTCTTTGGTTAGACATAGACCTTCCTCTGGCTAGCCAGTACAAAAGGATCTTTGAAGAACTTGGGCAGAATTTGTTTAGGTCGAAGCTAGTTAAGCTCTGTAGTGCTCTGGATCTCATAATTTGCAACGGTCTAAAGAAGTGGCCCAATTCGAGCCAGATGACCTGCATCCATGGGCTTCATAGCAGAGTGGTAGACTATGTTATCTCTGATCTCCCTCTATATAATGAAATAACAAATTTTGACCTCTTAAACTACCACAAGCCTGACTCTGATCATATGCCTTTACTTATAACTCTCAATTTTGTCATGCATAGAGATCCCATAGAATATAATCCTTATAGTGAAAAGAAGTTAATATTTGTTAGAAATAAAAAAGACCTCTTTCTAAATGAATTAAAAACTAATTTACTTCCTTTATCTAGTATAGACAACATAGAAGATCTCTATCATAATTTTACTACAACCCTCTCATATTCTATTAACAAGTTCTCAATTGAAGTCTCAAGTAATAAAAAAATAGCAAAACCAACCCATGGTATGACAAAGATTGTAAAAGTGCAAGGAGAGCAATTAAGGAAGTTGCTGATGAATCTCTTAAAATTGGCAAGATAAAAATATACAAAGCCCTAACTAAATTGAAAAAAGGCAGTATATTTGTAAAAGAAAAGAGAATCTCTTACACCTCTCTAAGGTAGCTCCTAAGAAATTCTGGAGGTAGATTCTAACTAGGAAAACTAAAGATAATAATAAAATTGCTTTACTAGACTGGAATTCCTATCTTAAAAAGTTTTATGTATCTCCAAATGTCATGCATAACTTTGAAAGTCTGCTCACAACGAAAGAAATTTTCTCATTAGAAGACAATGATTTTGGGTTTAATCACTAGGCTAATGGGAAAGCTAAGGACATTGAAGGTTACCAGGTGGAAGTCTTAAAAGTTGGAGGTCCTGTCCTCATCCCTTACATTCACAAGATTTTCAATCAAGTGTTCAAGCAAGGGTTCCCTAAACCATGGACTCAAAGCCTCATTATCCCTATTTTTAAAAGATGGGATACAAATAACCCCTCTAATTAACAGACAATTATGATCAGCCCTCTCCTAGCCAAGTTATATGGTATTATTCTGGAAACTAAGTTGAGAATATGGCTTGAAAGTGAAGGTAAGCGGGCTAAAGGCCAAGAAGATATTAGAAAGCAGCACTCAACAATAGACCACCTCGTTACACTTAGGATCATTGTGGATGAATGTCGCAATGATAAATCCAATCTCTTTTGTTGCTTTGTGGACTTTAGAAAGGCTTTCGATACGGTTCCTAGAAACAACCTTTGAAACAGATTAGAAGAGCGAAAGGTTCCTTTTGAGTTGAGAGCTGCCACTATAAGTTTATACGAGAATGCAATTGCCAAGTTAAAAAGAAATGAGGGGTGGTCGAAAGATATTAAGTGTAATATCGAAGTTAAACAAGGTTACCCCCTCTCGCCTACCCTATTTGGAATTTACATCAACAAGCTAAAAGGTTGTTTAGAGGAAGCGGGATGTGCTGGCACGATCTTAGCTGGGATAATCATCATCCTTCTTCTCTACGCTGACGATATTGTTCTTCTCACAAGGTGCCCATCTGATCTTGATAAGAAACTTACGGGATTTCTGCTCTACCATGGGTATGATTGTTAACACTGACAAAACAAAAGTTATGATTATCAAATCCAAGAAGGACACTTACGCTAATTTTATGTATGACAATAGTAACTTGGAGGAAGTGTCTTCCTACAAGTACCTAGGAATTGATATTCATCACAAGCTCAACTAGAACTATAACATTGAGAAAAGGATTAATGGGGGATGGAAAACTTATTTTGGTCTTGAAAATAATTGTAAAACAGAGAACCTCGTAATGTGGGATAGAAAGAAGTTCCTCTTTGAAACGTTAGTTACTCCCGTTATCTTATATGGATGTGAGGTTTGGGGTTATAGCATCTCTAGAGAATCTTGGAGAAAGATCGAGCAAATCCAGAAGTGTTTTATAACGTATAACCTCAAAATTAAAAGCAACACACCCTATCCTATTATCCTTATATAAGTGGGTCTTTCCCCTATCGAGAGCCTAGCTATGACTAGGCTTCTATTGTACAAGCACAAACTCAATAACATAGGAGACCATACACTTCCTAAGCTAGCTTTAAATTCCAGCCAAAACCACCCAAGCCTCAAATGAGGTCGGTACAAAGACACCAGGGCCTGGTTAAACCATTGTGAGATCGACGAAAATGTTGCATTGCAAAACATAATAACATTAAAAATATTGTTACTTCTAATTTCAAAGAAAAAATGTGGTGTGAGAAATATTTAACAGCTAAAAGAAAATTAAGATATCATAAGGAGGTCATCAACCCCACCCTAGAAGATCAAAAGTATCTCTCTGTTTTAACTAGCTCAAAGAAGAAAATTAATATAACCAAGATTAGAACGAACTTGCATGAGCTCCATAGTGAAATAGGTCGTTGGGCAGTTCCTAAAACACCATGGATGGAAAGGTTTTGCCATATCTATGAGAATACGAACATCGAGGATGAAAATCACTTCCTCTTAGAGTGCCTCGCGTACAACCACATTAGATCTCAGTTTCAAAATCTTTGTTGTGATACTGACCTTCCTAGCCTTTTACGTTGTCAAAATTATAGTGAGCTCGGGAGACTTCTCTCCAAGCTTTTTGAGCATAGGAATAAAATCTTAAATCAAACTAAATAATTTGTTTCTTTAGGTCTGATAGACCAAAGTTTAATATCAATGGACGTTAACCATCATCATTATCATAAATATAAATATTTATTAATCATCATTATTATTGAAATTTATCGTTTTTCATCTTTTATGACAGTGGGATAAAAAATTTGAATTACATATTAAAATATT
>APFE030218915.1:44056-74117 GCA_000404065.3 Pinus taeda
TTTAAACTAAGTTATGTTTGGTGAACACACATATCTCTTAATATGTGCGAAAATTTGCAAGGAAAAGTATTGCATTTAATGGAAAATTGAGAGATTATACAACACTATTTTTTTTGCAAAAAAGATCATTAGGACAGCAACATAATTTTTCACATTTTATATTTTTACTCCAAATCAAAATTCACAATGCTTATATGAATTTTGAGTGCTTCAATTTGATAAAAGAGGGAAATTTTAAGTTTCATTGCCACATTTGGACAAAAAGTGTAACACATCTTCATGCATTCATCCTTACCAAAATCTAAGTAAGACCAACACAAAGGCAAAACCAAAGAGTCTGATGGTTATCCTTGTATATACAAACTTTAAATTAATCCTAAGATTGATTCACTAAGCATATTAATTTGAAAAAACAATTTCACACCAAAACCTACTTGCATTCTATTAAAAATCACATATAAATACAACAAGTATTATTTTCTGATGGAAATTCTCTTTTAACCATACAATCAACTAGTTGAGAAAATATCTCAACCAAACACCAAGGTAACTAAATCTCTCAAATCTAACACTCACATAACAATTACATTTATGATGATGAATCTCATCCAATGTGCAGAAGACAAGTAGGAGTTAAATCTTCAAGTCTCTCCCTTAATGAGTATTTGTCTTTGATCTTCATGTATGCAAAGTCTTCATTATCTTCCTTAAACATGTTTGAAATGGCATAGAGAAAACTCTATCAAGTTGTCTCAGAACACGCATGAAGGTGTGGTTGGAAAAGTGTATTCCTGAGTTCCACTCTCGAACTCCTGAATTACGGATCTCTTGAAGTCAATTATTGAATGCCAAACTAGTTCAACAACCATCCACATTGATTTTTACACCACTTGATCTTGAAAAATAGTTGCTTCAGACACAATCAATGTCACATCCCAAACAATACTTACCATGTACATAAAAAAATGTGGTTATCTTTATGCATAATCTAATTGTAAATATCAATTTACACACATTAATGTATGATTAACCCCACGCATATCTAAAGGTGTCTATTAATTGAAGACCCATTATCGATCATGGTATAATTAACAATGTAATACATATGACATGGTAAACATATTACCGAGGGCGGAGTTAGTTTATTAAAACAAACCTAACCCTTCTATTATTAATGCGACGTAGGGACTAATGTTTACCAGCCACCCTACGCAGCCATCGGTCACATAACCTTGATGCATTTATTCCCCTGAACGGAGAATAAGACAACTGGTCCGCCTAGGGATTTTTTTCTATCAACTTGGATTGCAGTATCTGGGAACACTGGAAGAGATAATAAATGGCGCAGTCTGGCTGTGACCTCCTCGGGATCACTGATAGGATCTACGATGGATATTGCTAATCCTTAATTGGACGGCCAGGCCGATTGCCAGCTATATGGTGGCTTTTAGGGTTTTTCAATATATGTTTGCTCAATTTCATTTCCGCGGTTATTCACTATCCTGCCTCTGGCTACTCTCCTTCGGATCTTCGTCGCCGGCTTCAATGTTGCCACCCTGGTTCACTGTTGTGCCCTGGAGACTGTGACTATCTTTGGCGCTCCGTTCTGAACCGAGACTTTGCAGGTATTCCTTTCTTGTTATTCCAAAGTTTAAATAAGAAATTTGTACAGGGTTTATTGGACTCGCCTGTCGCTGCTTCTCGCTTATGCTGGTTGTTTGGTTGGCAGGGGTTCAAGGGATTTCTCTGTGACCCAAGTTTATTCCCCGTAAACTGCTTCTCAGGTAAGCCTACACCCACTTAGCGTAGGATTCATATTTGTGGTTGATATCAAGTTAAAGTTGATTTCTCCCTTTTCCTGTCAGGCAATTTTCACCATTCTCTGTTGGAAGTTGAATCCTTGTGGCTCATTTGCCTGAGGGCGCCGTCCTTAGCTCGAAGCCAGGGTACTGCCCTCATGGTGGAAACGGTGTTTTTCATGCCTGGAGTGCAGCTCATAGACTTATGCCCTAATTTGGAATGTATTATTTCCATGTTTGGTCTTCTGGATTAATGTTCTATTGTAGAAATGGTTTAATCGACCATCCACTGTGTATGGCTTGGTTGATGCGCAGTGAAACATTTGGCATGAATGAACCTTTGTTTTAATTTGCTGTTATAACGCATTGAATAATCATGAATCTGTTTTTCAAGCGTATGTGGAATTTCTAGTTGCTCTGCTTCTGTAATAATAATACTGTAATTTTCCAGTTTACCTTTGTTAACCCGAAGTTTCGGCATAGTTTGTTAACCTATTATTTCATATGGTTATGCTCTGGAAAGTTATGTTTATCGATATGTCCCTGTAACCCCTAGTTGGTCTATACATGATTAAATATTTGTTCGTTATACAGAAATGAATATTATTTCGTCGTTTGTCATTGTTATGCATATAACGCACGGTTACGACCCTTGATGGTCCCGACGCCGGAATTTCTGGCTATGCCTTGACTGTCTTTACATTCATGGGTCTTCAACTGCGGTTATGGTCACCTGTAAGGTTTCGGTTACAGGGTATAGGCATACTGTAGCATACCAATCCTTTCTTATTTCAACAATTAATTTGAATGTTACATGGTTTACATATTTCTGGAGTCTTTTCAAGTTTGTCACTATTCGTAGTCTCGTACTATATTGCTGTTACATTCATATAAGGTTATCCCTTACGAGGATTAGACAGTTTACAGGTTGCTAAGAAAGCATGGTCAATGCCACGGATACTCTGTCTTCTTTGTGGTACATAGGATAATGATCTTTACTCCACCGTGTTTCGGTTGGTTGAACTACTGTGTATAGGCTATGCGCACACTATTTCCAGCATTCCTTGTCATTATATAGGTGTATGTGTATATCTGGACTGGATTATTTCACTCACTTGATGTCTTTTCCTATCTGTCATTATTTCACTATAATACACGTAATGAGTGCCTTCTGCTTTATAATTACGTCTTCCTTTCAAATAAGATATGATTCATAAATTTAGTTCTTGTACTCGGATTTTACAGAGACCCTGTCTCTTAATTGTGTCATCCTTATCAAATAAGGTATGATTATAAAATTAGTTTTCTTGAACTCAGATCCTACCGAGACTTCACCGAGTCCGCGTAGTACTCTACTCAGATTCTAGTGTCCGTGCAAGACTCTACCTCAGATTTATTTAATGATTTAATGTGTTTCATATATACATTTCATTTGTTTCTTATGATGGCATTTGTATACTTGTTTTCTGGAACAGATTAAGACTATTTATCATGTTAATCTAGACCCTAACCTACAGTCCAGATAATATCTTTTAAAAAACATGAATGTATCTTAGACCATAAAAAGATAATTGTACTTACCTGTACCGCTACCCTTATAGTCTTCAACACTTTTCCAGATTAAAGGAAAATACCTTGTTGCCTGTTCTCCTCCCAACCATGAGATTAGTCCACCAGACTAGATCTCCCCCCAAGCTCTTTTGCTAGACCGTTATCTTCAGCAAAGATATTGTACCACTTGTGCCTGTGCTATCTGGTCCTTACCAGACTTAGCACCCTCTTTTCGTCTTCCTTTTCCTTCTCTCTCGTTTGTTCCTTAACAAACTGGGTCCTTTTCCTTTTTCCCTTTTCTATGGGAATAGGAGAAACAGTTAGGGTTTTTCCCTGTTAACAACTCTTTCTTTTTATTTTTTTATTTTTATTTATCATCTGGCAAGAAAAGAGAATAACTTCCTCATAGAAAGTTATTATGTGTAATTATTCAATTTGTATTCAACTTTTGAATTAATAATATTCAACTCATTTTTCACAAAAATATAATAATCTCTGTTCCATAATTTCTTACAATGGTAAAACAGAAGATTTATTCACATAAATTATCCGGTCATTACATGTCCTCCCCCTGAGATTGGACACCGTCTCGGTGTCTTTCAACCATGAATAGAGCTGGATAAGTTCTTTTCATTAGCTCTTCATCCTCCCAAGTGGCTTCCTAAGGTCCATAATGTCGCCATTGTATCTTAACTTGGGTAATAACTCGTTTCCGCAGTTGCACTTCTCTCTGGTCGAGGGTGTTCAGAGGTTCGACCAAAACCTCTCCTTCCGGTTCGACCTGCATTGCACAATTTCTTAAGTTAGTTTTCCTTCAGCACTAATTTCAACAGTCTTGCTGTAACAGTAAATCGTACCTGAATATCCTACCATCGGATTACATGCTTAGGGTCATAGACATATTTCTTCAGTACCGAAACATGGAACACGTTGTGGGCCCGAATGTGACTTGGCAAGGCAAGCTGGTATGCCACTGGTCCAATCCTAGCCAAGATTTGGAAGGGTCCACAGTATCGAGGTGCCAATTTGTCACACCCGCTCCACTGTAAGGTACTTCTTTTAGCTTGAATTCTAATATAAACATGGTCCCCAATTTGGTACTCCTTGAATCTTCTTTTCCGATTAGCAAAATTTTTTTGTCTATCTTGAGCAGCCTTCAAATTTACGCACACTCTTTTCACCATATCTTCCATTTCTTTAAGCATCTCAGGTCCCAAACTCAGTTTATCTTCGGGTCCTCCCCAGCTAGAGGGTGTACGGCATTTTCGACCATACATGACCTCAAATGGGCTCATTTGCTTAGAGGTGTGATACCCATTGTTATACGCGAATTCCACCAGATGTAGATATTCTTCCCACAGCGTGGGTTGCTGCATAACATACGCCCTTAGCATATCTTCCACCATTTGGTTTACTTGTTCTATTTGTCCATCGGTCTGAGGATGCTATGCTGTGCTGAAATTTAATTGGGTTCCTAAATCAGCAAATAGTGTTCTCCAAAAGGCTGATGTGAACTTCACATCACGATCGGAAATTATCGTTTTTGGAAGCCCATGGAGCTTAAACACATTATGCATAAAAACATGAGCAATCTGTGTAGCTTTATACGTGGATTGTACAGGTATAAAATGCACAGCTTTACTTAGCTTGTCTACTACCACCATAATGGAATCATTGTTTCTTTTTGTCCTAGGTAAACCTGTGATGAAATCCATGGAAATGATCTCCCGTTTCCATTCTGGAATAGGTAATGGTTGTAACAATCCTGCTGGATGCTGGTGTTCTGCTTTAATCTGCTGGCATTCTAAACATCGTGCCAAGTACTCGGCAATGTTCTTCTTCATTCCTGGCCAAAAGTATTATTTTCGGATGGCAGTAATCATTTTCTGGTATCCCGGTTGTCCCGTATAATGGCTGACATGGAATTCATCCATAATCAGATTTTTAATTCTGTCTTGGTTGGGTACATATAATCTTTGCTGGAAATATATCATTCCAGCATCATCTAACTCATAATCTGGTTGGCTTGCCGAGTTGACAGATTGCTGTAGTTGCAGTTTTAACTACTGATATTCAGCATCTTGATTGGAAGCTTCTTTTACCATTTCCAAAATGGGACTCTTCCACCCCCTAATGGATATTTCATACAAGTGTTGTATTTTCCGACTTAAAGCATCCACCACTCGCTTTTCTTTTCCTTGCAAATGTTTTATCTCAAAATCAAAGTCGCTTAGGAAGTCCACCCACTGTGCTTGTCTAGCGTTTAAGGTGGGCTGGCTGAAATAGTTGGTTAAACTATGATGATCGGTGAGCAGCAAGAATTTCCTACCCACAAGATAATGTTGCCACATTTTTAAGGCATGAATGACGGCGGTCAATTCTAAATCATAAGCAGAGTATTTATGTTCGTGCTCCTTTAATTTCTGAGACTCATACACAATCACCTTGCCTTCTTGCATTAAAATTCCACCTACTCCTTCTTTGCTCGCATCCATACATAATACGTAATCCTTATCAGGATCGGCTATCCTCAAAATAGGTGCTGTGGTGAGTAGGTGTTTCAATTGTTCAAAACTTTTCTGGCAGCTTGTGGTCCAATGAAATGCTTTTCCCTTTTTCTGCAATGAGGTAATGGGAAATGCTACTCTAGAAAAACCTTCTACAAACCTCCTATAATATCCAGCCAGTCCCATGAAGGATCGAACATCTGCCACATCTTTCAGTACAAGCCACTCCATTATGGCCTTTATCTTCTCCGGGTCCACAGCGATCCCATCCTTTGTAATTACATGACCCAAGTATTGGATTTCTTCTTTGAAGAAGTCACACTTACTAAACTTTGCGTATAGTTGGTGTTCTCGAAGTGTCTGTAACACCATTCTAAGATGTTCATGATGTTCTTCCATGGTGCGAGAATATATTAATATATCATCAATAAATATCAGTACAAATCTATCCAAATAGTGATGAAAAATACTGTTCATTAAACACATGAAAGTTGCGGGGGCGTTGGTAAGTCCGAACGGCAAGACCACAAATTCATAATGACCGTATCTTTTTCTAAAAGATGTTTTAGCAATATCTTCTTCTTTAATTCGGATTTGATGGCAACCTGAACGCAGATCAATCTTAGAGAACACCGTCGCACCTTTCACTTGATCGAATAGTTCGTCGATCCGCGGTAAAGGATATTTATTCTTAATGGTCAACTTATTTAACTGTTGGTAATCAATGCACATCCGGAGGGTTCCGTCCTTTTTCTTGACAAACAGTACTGGGGCTCCCCATGGGGACACACTAGGATGTATATAATCTTTGTCTAATAATTCTTGCAACTACATTTTTAATTCTATCAATTTGGGTACACTCATTCTATAAGGTGCCCGTGACACTGGTGCTGCTCCTGGAACCAACTCAATGGTAAAATCTATGTTCCTTCTTGTGGTAACCCAGGAATTTCTTCTGGGAACACATCTGTGAATTCTTGGATTACAGGGATATTATTCAGAATAGCTGTTTTATCCTTAGAATCTGCATAACCCACCTGGATGGCATAGACCTGACACCCTTTTCGAATACATTTTACCAGTTGGTTTGCTGTTATTGGTCGAACTTGCATAGGTCGTTTAATTCCTTGCATTTCTTTTCTGTTTCCATGGTGATCCCTAAAGTAAATAATCTTGGTCTTACAATCAACTAATGACCAGTGTTTTTCCAGCCAATCCATACCAATTAGAATATCATAGGAGCCAAGGGAAGCACGTTTAAGTCAGCCGTTACTGGCTGTCCAGCTATGGTGAAGGAGCAGTCCTTAATTTTCACTGTCACTCATCTTTTGGCTCCTGTAGCTAATTGCACCAGTCATGGGTTTTTAAACTTAACAGATTGTAAATTACAACGTTCCACTACTTTTGGGTTTACATAACTTAGTGTAGCCCCAGGATCAATTAAAACAGATAGAGTAAGGTCTGAGATATTACCTTCGAATTCGACCATGGGTGGCTGATATTCCGCCTGACGGTCTTTCAAAGCCGCATTAATCCTGGGTACACTGCGTCCTACCTCGCCGACTGTTGAGGCTTCATGAATTTGGGATAACTGTTCAGGCCCCTTTCGCTGTGGACAGTTTTTGATGTAATGGGGTCCCCCAAAACCCTAGCATTGCACCGGGGGTCTTAGTGTCCCTTCATTGTCCAAGCGTGCATGCTGTTCGCTGACTTTAGATTCATTGGTAGGCCTAAACTTGGATGTGGTTCTTGCTGGAGTTCTGCTATTTAGTCCTTTGCCATTTCCCTTACTTCCACTGCTGCGATTTCCTTTGTTGTTTCCTATTGACTTAAAGCTCTTTTCTCATTCCATTTTCTGCCAGCTACTTCCCCCTTTTGCTTGCTTTGTTGATAACAGATTCTGGCCTTCCGAATTACCTCATCCATTGATTTTGGATTGTCAAATTCAATCCTTTCTCGCATGTAGGGCAATAAGTTGCTAACAAATCTCTGTACTTTTTCTTTTTCCTCCCTTATATATGGCACATAGCGAAGCAAGGAAGTAAAACGGGTGATGAACTCGTCCATAGTCTGCTGTCCTAAACGTAGGTCATGGAACTCTCTTGCCTTTTCATCGTAGAAGCATTCAGTTAAATACGTCTCCTTAAAATATTTTTGAAAGTTATCCCAAGTAATAGTCTGTTCAGTAACTCCTTTTACAATTTTCACTTCCTCCCACCATAAGGTGGTCTTTCCCTGTAGCTGGAAAATAGCCAATCGTGCTTTAAGATTGTGGTTATATTCATAAAGCTGGAAATACTTATTCATATTGATTAGCCATGCTTCAGCTGCTTCTTCTTGTTCCCCATCAAAATGTGGTGGTTTAATTTTGCGAAATTCCCCTTGTAGTTCCACCCTTTGTCTTTTCGAAGTTTGTTGTTCAATTACATTATCGGAACGTTCCTCCTATTCCTCTGATCCTTCAGGGGGCATATGGTGGTTCTATTCTTCGGACATCCTCTGTTGCTCCATGCTAGGATTAGCTGGTAGTTGATTCTGTCGATGAGACAAACTCTTCAGAATTCTTTCTTGCTCCATCGTCAGTCTGGCATTGTCTTCCCATAGCCTTGCCATCTCATTTTTAAGTTCCTGTACGGTTTCCAGAATGGCTTGATTTTTAACTCTGGCCTCTTCCCCAAGTTGAACCCACAGTTCAGGATTATTTTCGGGGCCAGGTACCCCCTGTCCCATCACAGGTCGTCGAGTTGTATTATCTGCTCTCCTCATGCTGCAAGTTCTCGAAACTCCTGATCCTGTACTTTATTCCAAACAAAATGAAAGGGTAATGATAAGGAAGATTTATATATTTATTTAAAATAATTTTTTTATTTTTTATTTTTATTCCTCTATATGTCAATCTATCTTTACCCAGAGGCCTCACTTCTGTAACTGGGCTCTGATACCACATGTCACATCCCAAACAATACTTACCATGTACATAAAAAAATTTGGTTATCTTTATGCATAATCTAATTGTAAATATCAATTTACACGCATTAATGTATGATTAACCCCACGCATATCTAAAGGTGTCTATTAATTGAAGACCCATTATCGATCATGGTATAACTAACAATGTAATACATATGACATGGTAAACATATTACCGAGGGCGGAGTTAGTTTATTAAAACAAACCTAACCCTTCTATTATTAATGCGACGTAGTGACTGATGTTTACCAGCCACCCTACGCAGCCATCGGTCACTTAACCTTGATGCATTTATTCCCCTGAACGGAGAATAAGACAGCTGGTCCGCCTCGGGATTTTTTTCTATCAACTTGGATTGCAGTATCTGGGAACACTGGAAGAGATAATAAATGGCGCAGTTCGGCCGTGACCTCCTCAGGATCACTGATAGGATCTACGGCAGATATTGCCAATCCTTAATCGGACGGCCAGGCCGATTGCCAGCTATATGGTGGCTTTTAGGGTTTTGCATTATATGTTTGCTCAGTTTCATTTCTGCGGTTATTCACCATCCCGCCTGTGGCTACTCTCCTTCGGATCTTCGTCGCCGGCTTCAATGGTGGCACCCTGGTTCACTGTTGTGCCCCGGAGACTGTGACTATCTTTGGCGCTCCGTTCTGAACCGAGACATTGCAGGTATTCCTTTCTTGTTATTCCAAAGTTTAAATAAGAAATTTGTACAGGGTTTATTGGACTCACCTGCCGCTGCTTCTCGCTTATGCTAGTTGTTTGGTTGACAGGGGTTCGAGGGATTTCTCTGCGACCCAAGTTTATTCCCCGTGAACTGCTTCTCAGGTAAGCCTGCACCCACTTAGCGTAGGATTCATATTTGTGGTTGATATCAAGTTAAATTTGATTTCTCCCTTTTCCTGTCAGGGAATTTTCACCATTCTCTGTTGGAAGTTGAATCCTTGTGGCTCATTTGCCTGAGGGCGCCGTCCTTAGCTCGAAGCCAGGGTACTGCGCTCATGGTAGCAACGGTGCTTTCCATGCCTGGAGCGCAGCTCATAGACTTATGCCCTAATTTGGAATGTATTATTTCCATGTTTGGTCTTCTGGATTAATGTTCTATTGTAAAAATGGTTTAATCGACCATCCACTGTGTATGGCTTGGTTGATGCGCAGTGAAACATTTGGCATGAATGAACCTCTGTTTTAATTTGCTATTATAACGCATTGAATAATCATCACTCTGTTTTTCAAGCGTATGTGGAATTTCTAGTTGCTCTGCTTCTGTAATAATAATACTGTAATTTTCTAGTTTACCTTTGTTAACCCGAAGTTTCGGCATAGTTTGTTAACCTATTATTTCATATGGTTCTGCTCTGGAAAGTTATGTTTATCGATATGTCGTTGTAACCCCTAGTTGGTCTATACATGTTTAAATATTTGTTCGTTATACAGAAATGAATATTATTTCGTCGTTTGTCATTGTTATGCATATAACGCACGGTTACGACCCTTGATGGTCTCGGTGCCAGAATTTCTGGCTATGCCTTAACTGTTTTTACATTCATGGGTCTTCAACTGCGGTTATGGTCGCCTGTAAGGTTTTGGTTACAGGGTATAGGCATACTGTAGCATACCAATCCTTTCTTATTTCAACAGTTAATTCGAATGTTACACGGTTTACATATTCCTGGAGTCTTTTCAAGTTTGTCACTATTCGTAGTCTCGTATTATATTGTTGTTACATTCATATAAGGTTATCCCTTACGAGGATTAGACAGTTTACAGGTTCCTAAGAAAGCATGGTCAATGCCACGGATACTCTGTATTCTTTGTGGTACAGAGGATAATGATCTTTACTCCACCGTGTTTCGGTTGGTTGAACTACTGTGTATAGGCTATGCGCACACTATTTCCAGCATTCCTTGTCATTATATAGGTGTATGTGTATATCTGGACTGGATTATTTCACTCACTCGATGTCTTTTCCTATCTGTCACTATTTCACTATTATACACGTAATGAGTGCCTTCTGCTTTATAATTACGTCTTCCTTTCAAATAAGATATGATTCATAAATTTAGTTCTTGTACTCGGATTTTGCAGAGACCCTGTCTCTTAATTGTGTCATGCTTATCAAATAAGGTATGATTATAAAATTATTTTTCTTGAACTCATATCCTATAGAGACTCCACCGAGTCTGCGTAGTACTCTACTCAGATTCTAGCGTCCGTGCAGGACTCTACCTCAGATTTATTTAATGATTTAATGCGTTTCATATATACATTTCATTTGTTTCTTATTATGGCATTTGTATACTTGTTTTCTGAAACAGATTAAGACTATTTATCATGTTAATCTAGACCCTAACCTACAGTCCAGATAATATCTTTTAAAAAACATGAATGTATCTTAGACCATAAAATGATAACTGTACTTACCTGTACCGCTACCCTTATAGTCTTCAACACTTTTCCAGATTAAAGGAAAATACCTTGTTGCTTGTTCTCCTCCCAACCATGAGATTAGCCCACCAGACTAGATCTCCCCCCAAGATCTTTTGCCAGACCGTTGTCTTCAGCAAAGATATTGCACCACTTGTGCCTGTGCTATCTGGTCCTTACCAGACTTAGCACCCTCTTTTCTTCTTCCTTTGCCTTCTCTTCCGTTTGTTCCTTAACAACCCGGGTCCTTTTCCTTTTTCCCTTTTCTATGGGAAAAGGAGAAACAGTTAGGGTTTTTCCCTGTTAACCACTGTTTCTTTTTATTTTTTTATTTTTATTTATCATCTGGCAAGAAAAGAGAATAACTTCCTCATAGAAAGTTATTATGTGTAATTATTCAATTTGTATTCAACTTTTGAATTAATAATATTCAACTCATTTTTCACAAAAAGATAATAATCTTTGTTCCATAATTATTTACAATGGTAAAACAGAAGATTTATTCACATAAATTATCCAATCATTACAATCAATCACTTGTTTGCAATAAAAATTGGGCTACTAGTCATTTTATGAATGAGCTCCCATTTACTGAAATACATAAGTGTCAACCTACTCACTAATTGTATAAAAAAATCTTTCCTGAATACAAAATGTATCTAAAATCAGTTATTACAAAATAACATCATTATCTCATTTTAGAATTCACAATCCATTAATATTTTTACAATACAAAACAAACTTCCAACTTCTAATGGTTTATAGCAAAATCTATCACTAATTAATATTGTTGGCACCTTCCAAAACACACAACAACATAGTATCATGTAGAATAGAACATCCATGTAATTCGACCAGCGCTCATGCTATTCTCATTAGACTTACCATCCACCTTGGCAGTGAACCAGTCTTTAATCCAATGAGATGGCAGTGATCAATAGAGCCACAATGCCGAAAATATTGCCCGACGTGGCAGCGACTATGAAACTTGACGGAGGAAGTCGAATCCTTTTGAGTGGGTCATTGGAACAAAGATCTCATTTGCACAAGCACGGTTGAATATTAGATTGCATTTGAATTGCACAAAGATCTCTGAATTACCCCGGATTAGCCTTTGAGGAATTCAGAGCTGTGATTATAGCGAGACAGATCACGAACACGACTCCCACTCTTACCATCTCGTGGTTTTGTGCGGGACCGCAAAGAAGCTTGCACTACATGCTTTGATGTAAGTCAGTCGGCTGGTTCATTTTTCCACGTTTCCACAAAAAATATCGAACAGACCGCTCAACAGAAATGCCGGAACAATATGATGCACGCAGGGTGCCACATCAGTCAGGTCTTTCTTTGAAAGGGGTAAACAACACACACCACAATATGCTCTCGCTAAACGCACGACTCACACTAATTAATTGAATCTACATCTACAACAGGATATCCTGGGCCCTCCTTTAAGGGATATCCTGGGCCCTCCCTGAAGGGAGTTACCCATAGAACCACCGGCTTACATACCAATTTCAAAAAACAATTTCATACCAAAAATTATGTGCTTTCTATTAAATATCAGATATAAATACAACCAATAACAGTAGTATTATTTAATATAGAATTTTATTTCAACCATACAATTAATTAGTTGAGAAAATATCTCAACCAAATATTAAAATAACATTAAAATAAGAGTTATTTTAGTTGGTTTAAATCTTTCAAATCTAACTAATAAACAACCAATCAACTCACATAACAATTACATTTATGATAATGAATCTCATCCAATGTGCACAAGACAAATAAGAATTAAATCTGTAAGTCAATTTGTTTTATTTAGTAAACCTTCAATAAAAAAGTGTTTCTTACATCTCCAAGAAAGTGAATTATGAATTAGCTTCTCAACTAACAAAACCTAAACTTAAATGGCCATTGCATCCATGGATAAAGTGGAATTCCCTCCTCTTGGATCAAATCTTTAAGAGGAAAAAGGTTGCTTACAAAGGAGAGAAGAAATGAAGAGCAAGTTAATTTTTTTTAGTGAAAACAAATTGTATTTACAAATTTCATTAATGTTAAATTTTAATGTGGATTAAATTTATATATTCAATAGTAAGTATCAAATGACTTACTTTATGATATATCTTACATTGTCAAAATTAAAATAACATAAAAAGATATTTAATTATATTATAGTAAATAAATTATTTTATTATTTAAAAAAAACTAATATATATATTTGAAAAGATATGTAAAATTTTAGTTATGGAGATTCATGTCTATTTTGGCATTAAAATATTAATTGGTATATAAAACTTTGTACAATACCATGGTTTACTAAATTCACATGTCCAAAAAGCCATAACTATTTTGAGATAAATTTAAAACTTGATTTATAATAATTAATAAAAATATTTTATGAGTTTAATCTCTATCATTATGTGATGATTATTAATAATAAAACTAAAATTTTAAAAACTTATTTCTAGATAAATATATCTATCCACTTAAAAAATAATAATTTTTTGTTCACCTCAAATAAGAAAAATAGATGAACGAAGATGGAAGTAGAATAGAAAAATATATGAATGAAGATGAAGTAGAATATTCTTAGATGAATTTATTGTTTATGTATTTTTGACAAAAGGTAAACAAACGTTATATAGTTTGTAAACTCATTGGTCATACTTTTTACTTTTGCTTTTTACAAAACTGAAGTCTTCAAAGTCAAATACGGCACTCTTCAGAAAAAAAAAACATAACGAGTTCAAAGTGATAAAAGTATTTTTGTTTTTCAAACGTCATGGAAAAAAGCCGGGACATTATGGCAACTAGAGTCTGCACCTCAGAGTCTATGCTCCCCGAGCATGCCCCTTTTGAATACCAAGCAGCTTTGGAGTTTGGTTGTCACAGTGTTCTGTCAAACCGCCATCAAATTTCAATTCAACTTAAGTGACTATGCTCGTCCTCGTAAAAGTCTGAGTTAGTGGGGTTTGGTTGTCACTATGTTCTGTCTAACCGCAATCAAAATTCAATTCAACTAAAGTGACTATGCTCATCTTGGTAAAAGTCTGAGTTAGTGGGGTTTGGTTGTCACTGTGTTCTATGCTCATCTTGGTAAAAGTCTGAGTTAGTGGGGTTTGGTTGTCACTGTGTTCTGTCTAACCGCCATCAAAATTTAATTCAACTCAAGGGACTGTTCTCATCCCTAAAATGCTCTCTGGGTAAAAGTCATAGAGCTACAATAACGTTGGATCATAGTAAATTCGTATCCATAAATATTGTGAAATTTTGAATACAACAATACTCCAATGTCTTGTTGAATTTCATCCACAACCAAAATAAGTCAGTTTCAAAATTAGTTTAGGGGAAGAGGAGTTCTTTATTATCAAATAGAACAGCAACGTAACATGAAATGTATGGTTCATGGAGTGCCTCGGCTGCCTGTGGAAGTAGGTTTTATAGGGTTCCGAAGCATGTACTATGCGGTTTTTAACTTTTTCCATTGTAGGATTTCTTAGACTTTCAATGAACGGCTTAAAGGTAAGCCAATATTATATTAAGTGAGATTTTTTAAACTTTTAATGAACCGCTTAAACTTTTAATGAGCGGCTTAAAAGTAAGAAAATATTATATTAATTGAGAGAAGAAATGCTTTTTTTTTTTTTCTTCTTCTTCTTTCTTTATATAATTTTTGGCACAATGCAATGTTGGATAATGGTTGGTCATGGTTGATTTTCATATTGAGTGTTTTTTTGTCACAATGCAACATTGGACCATGGTTGACAATGGAAGACCATGGTTGTCACAATGTGACATTAGAATAAGAGACGAGCATGGTTGACCATGTTTGATTTACATATTGAGACAATCCTTGTCACAATGCGACATTGGTTGGTTTTCATATTGGGAGAGTATTTGTTACAAAGTGACGTTGGACCATGGTTGACCATGATTATAAACCCAATGGATTTGTAACAAACCCAAATATCAATACTATGAGCCCTATGAATAATATTATACCCTAGGAATATGAACCCTTAGATTAATAAATCCAAGGGATTAATACTAAAAACCCAAGGGATAAATATTATAAACCCAAGGTATAAAAACCCTAAGATAAATATTATAAACCTTAAAATAAATATGGTTGACCAAGGTTTACTATCATTGATTTTCATACTCAGACAATCTTTGTCACAATGCGACATTGGACCATGCTTGATTTTCATGTTGAGACAATCTTTGACACAATATGACATTGGACCATTATTGACCATATTGGACCAACACATTAAATCCTCACATTTTTTAGTTAAAAAGTAAAAAAATTACATATTAATAATATGTTTAATGATCTTAAAATATATGGTATAATATTTAATTTAGTGTAAATATATATTCAAATTTAATATTTAATTTTAATAACCATATATCTTCCGAAATTCCAATATGATTTTGAGGAAATTTGGCTTTTCTTTTCTTTTTTCTTTTTTATATTACAACTGTCAAGTTCAAGAATTTGAGAAGTTGCACAGGGTCTTGAGGGTCCTGAATCTATTTTCACCATTAAAAAAATTTGTTGGAGGGGATCTTGAGCACCCTGAATCCGTTTCCACCATTAAAAAAATATTCAAATACTTTCAGTTTAAAATTTTTTGGAAAAAATATAACTAGATTCCTCAAAAAAAATTCTACTTAAACAAATGTACTTAAAATATTAATCCCTTAAATTTATTAATATCCTCATAATTTACTAAATTATTTATATTGTTTTTTAAATTAAAAATTAATTAATAAATAAAATATGAAAATAAACTAAACACAGACCCACAAGACATTGAGATGAACAAAACCTGTCATGAAAAGGCCTCATAACACACAAGTTAAATATATTAAATATAGCAATAAAATTAATGAGAGGCACTGTGCGACCTTTCTATTTCCATAAATTCTTTTGAGTATCTTTAGGGTTTTGACCATTCACATTTTATTGAATTTTTATATAGAGTTGATAATTCATAATTTATCTCGAGCATTGATAGATCAAAAGTATTTAAGTACAAATATCTGGTTTCTAGTACAATTTGGTGCATTGAGAGATTGGTAGTAACAAGTGTGATCAATGCTTGTAACCTAGTTTATGTATTCATTTTAAAGAAGTATAAATATGTTGATCACTCCATTTGAAAGAAGTGTTTACATAAATATTTTTGATCAATGGCAAAACCATGAAATATATAGTACACGAAAAAAAATGCATATTGTTTTATGCAGCTTTATTAACTCTATACAATATTTACAAACATATACATTTGCTTCAACCAAGAAATAAAAAAGGATAGGCTTCTCACATGGAATCATCAATTTCCCAAGGGGATTCCTCTAGCCCAAAGTGCCTCCATTGCACTTTTACTTGCTCAATTACTTGATTTTGAAGTGTGATGAGACCTAAACCTCAAATCAATCTTGGAGAATACTACTACTCCTCTCAACTGGTTTAATAATGCATCATTTTGTGGCAATTGATACCTATTTTTTATGGTCACTTTATTAACTACTATAGTCAATACAGAGCTTGAGTGTCCCATCTCTTTTCTTTACAAACAATACCAGAGCTACCCATGTTGGCACACCTGACCGAATGTATCCTTTATGAAGAATTTATTTTAGTTGTAGCTTCAACTCAATCAGTTCTGATGTACTCATCCGATATGTTTCCTTGGTCGCTAATGCTACTCCAAATACCAACTCAATTGAAAATTATACCTCTTCGTGAGGAGGAAATCCAAGATTATCCTCTGGAAACACATCTATGAGCTGTCGCAACACAAGATATCATTGTAGTATTTCACTTTCTTCCTTTTCAACATGGGCATTGGCCTTGTCATCACTAATAATTTGCACAACAAACAAATGACAACCTTGTCGGTAGATGTGCTTGGCCTACATGGCTGTAAAAATTCCTTACCAAGTTGGGCTTTTTCTTCCCATGCAATATTCCTTTCCTTCCCATTCATTTAGGCACTCAATTTCCTTCTCATAATGTTCAACCTTGGTATGGTGCTTATATAGCCAATCCATACCCAATAGTATGTTTTACACCCCCAAAGGTAACACGTTTAGGTACGTTGTTTTTGGCATGCCTTGAAGCTCAATCACACACGATTTACCCAATGGCTCACTCTTTTCTTCATTCCATTTCCAATTGAACCAACCATCGCTCTACTTGCAATTCTTGGGCCAAATTATATTTTTTCACAAGCTTCAAGTTAACATAATTGTAGCTATAACCAAGATAAATTAAAATGGAAACAAATTGATTTTGTATCTCACCTTCCATATCAATGATGGATGCATGGTGATCTACATAGCAATTGTCCATTGTTGCTTAAATTTTAGGCAAATTGCAAGCCACATCACCCATTGTGCAAGCTTTTTGGGCATTGTAAAGCATTGTCCAAATTCTTTTTTGATGTGGCAGTCCCTTTTCCTACGATTTTCACCATAAATCCAACATTTTAGTTGTTCTTTAAATTCATATTTTCTCTACTCTATTGTTGGTTGTTGTGTATTTCCCTCAACAACTTGCATGATTTTCTACTAGAACTGATTTATAGTAGTTGGGTGCTTACTTTCCTTTTTTATTTTTGGATTTATTGGGCAATTAATTTTTATGTCCAATATTGTCCTTGGCTTTCCTATCACTTTTAATTTTTGGTTTACACTTTTTCTTCTCACAGCAGAGTTTCAACTTCTTGTTGACGTCATTCAAAATTTGGGGTTCCAAAGTCCAATCCGATCCTTGAATGCTAGAGGTAGGCCATGGATGAATTGCTGGATTTTTTACTTCTCATCCTCGTGATATGGTAAATATCTCAATACCTCTAGGAACTTGGTGATTTATTCCTCATCTAACATTTGTCCCATTCTGAGCTCATAAATTCCTTTAGCTTGATGCCATAATATCACTTGGAAAAATATTAATTCCTTAAAATCTGCTCAAATTCACTGCTAGTCAATTCTTCTTCAGTGACGCCACTAACATTTTTTAGATCTTCCCACCATATGTATTCCTTTCCTTTCAAGCTATGGGTGGCAATTTTGTAATTCACATTTCCATAGTAATCGTGAATTCTAAAATATTTCCTCATGCCCAACAACTGGGCTTTTGCATCTTTATATTTCTTCATTTCCTCATAAAATGTGGGTGGTTTTATTTTCTTATGTTCGTATGGCATATAATCCTTTTCCTTTCTTCCTTAATTACGATGATGATGATGATGGGAACGATGATGATGCCTTCTGGTAGTTGATCTAGATTTAAATAGGAATGAAACAAATTACAGAGATAAGTATAAGTACAGATATGCAGTGGAAATAATACTTCATTTCGTTAATGTAAAATACTGAAATATGCTTACAAACAGAAATGGAAATAAACTAGCTAGGGCGATGGTAGCTTATCTCTAAGAAGAGATGTGGCAGCTACATGCCTTTGAACTCTGTTATAATGAGGCTCGAAGGCCTATTTATTGTTGAGAAACAATGGAAACCCTAAACATCCAAAAACCTAATCCTAGAAGATGAAATGCCAAACTGTGGGCCCCGTTTGGGTAAATTGGTACATCAACTTCCCAGGGTTGTAACTTTGGCATACAATCTCCATTTGACGTGCACAATATCTTTTTAGAAAGATCTATATGAGAACTGCAACTTTAGGAGGAGGAACATTGGTCCATGATTTGGATCGATGTTGCTCCCAGTTTTCCCAAAAACCGTCGTTTAGGGCCTCAAAACGGCTTAGAAAGTTCAGGACCCAAAAAACTGCTAAAAATAGTAAATTGTGCTACAATTAAGGAAACTGAAAAAATAAAAGAGATAGTTGTGGGGGTCTAAGTGGGATAGGTGGGTGGCCACAAACATCCACCTAGATCATTCCTCCCCCTTTAGGAAGCAATTGTCCCCATTGTGTTGAGTTCTTCCCTGAGATGAGGAAGCTTTTACTGAGCTGGGTCCTTGGTGAGTTGTTCTGCAACCTCTGATGTGTCTAGTAATGGTGGAAGCATGGTCGAGGGCAGTCCACATTGAACACTCGGTGCAAGTGAAGAAACGGGGGAATGTTTTGCTCCAAAGCATTGTTTGCCACAACCTTGGTAATGGTGTAAGGACCATGTTGGAGTGGTATGAGCTTCTGATGTGCTCTTGTAAGGCATTCTTTCTGCAAATGCAACCAAATATTCTCACCCACTTGAAACTTGTATGGTACCCCTGTGGGTGAAGAGAAGTTGTTCCTGTGTTGTGTCATGACTGTATCCCTTTGTTATTGCTGCTGTGTGGAGGAACCCTTCGCAGGGGTCATGGATGTGGTGACAATCTTCCCCTTACTTTGGGAGCGAACTAGACAAAAAATAAATTTCCTAGTTTGTGAGATGATCTTACTGAATTTCTTAGCAGTGATAAAAGAGGTGGCTGAATTTCTTAGCAGCGAACCCTTCACCCACATTTGTGAGAGGAAAAGTCGCTCCCTCTCCTCTGGATCTTCGGGCTCATTCTTCTGGACCTTGGCAGTGGCAATAGTGGTGCTGGGCTCCGCATCAATGACTTGCTTCCCTTTTTCATTCCCCTTGTCAGGTTCTGACTCAGGGTCTGAACATGCATTTGATTCGGAAGCCTTCAACTCAGCAACCAGTGACTGCTTGGTCTAACACTCACTAGTGTTATGAGTGGGGCTCTTATGGAATTCACATCACTTTCTTGTGTCCTTCTTTGACTTCGTGGTGTTGTTCTTTTACTGTGGCTTCAACGGGTTGTCCTAGGTCACCCCGCCTTGGTTTTGTCCTTTGTTATTTGAATTCACAAATCTAAAGTCTTACTTCTTTTGTTTAAACTTTTGCTCAATTTTGACAGTGTATCAGTACGTTGTGCCAAGCGAGGAGATGTTCATGATCTCCATCTCGTCTTGGATGTACCTGTGTAGGCAGCCATGGTACTTGAGTACGAAATGCAGCTCAGAGTCCTTGATACCCAATTGTGTGCGAAGGGTATGAAAAATGTTTGTGAACTCCAAAACATCTTGGTCCCTTCCCTATTACAGCGTGGTCCACTTTATGTATTTGTGCTCATAGCTTTTGACAGGGTAATACTACTCTTTGATGGCATCATGGAATGAATTCCATGTGGATGCGGCCGAAAATAGTGAGCCCATATTTTCATTTTTCTGCTCGCAGTAGGTTTCCCACAAGTCCTTGACGTGGTGGGTTCCTTTAAGAAGAGTAAAAATAATCTTTTCCCAACTGGAAAAACCATGAACAGAAAAATACCCTTCTAACAGATTTAACCATTTATCTATGACATCTGCGTCTATCTGACCCTCGAATATAGGGATTTCAAAATTAAATTGTACCTTAAAGGGTGTAGCATTTCTAGAGTAGTTGTTGGAAGCCGATGCATTGCCTCTGGGTAGCCGTTGAAGGATCTGGGCAAATTTTTCCATCATCGCATTCCTTTATCACTCAAGGGCTTCTTTGAGCAAGAATTTGATAGGATCTCCTACCCCCTCATCTTTCTTTAAATCTGCCATGGGAAGGCATTGGGATTTGAGAGGCTAGTCTTGCAAAGGTTCGGCCAGTTCAAGCCCTAACTCCTTATATCTCGACCTTGTTGGGGACATGCAAACAAAAACATAGAAAGAGAAAACCGCTCTGATACCATTGATCCGGATTTAAACAGGAACGCAAAAAATTACAAAGATAACCATAAATACCAATATATAGTGGAAATAATACTTCATTTCATTAATGTAAAATACTGAAATATGCTTACAAATAAATATGGAAATAAACCAGTTAGGGCGATGGTAGCTTATCTCTGAGAAGAGATGTGGTGGCTACATGCCTCTGAACTCTATTACAATGAGGCTCAAAGGCCTATTTATTGTTGAGAAACAATGGAAGACCCTAAACATCCAAAAAGCTCACCCTAGAAGATGAAACACCAAACTATGGGTCCCGTTTGTGTAAATTGGTACACCAACTTCCCGAGGTCGTAACTTTGGCATACGATTTCCGTTTGACGTGCACAATATCTCATTAGAAAGATCTATCTGAGAGCTACAACTCTGAGAAGTGTAACATCCAGACATGGACCTATGTTGCTCCCATTTTTCCAAAAAAACATCGTTTAGGGCCTCAAAATGGCTCTCGAAGTTTAGGACCCGAAAAACTGCTAAAAATAGTAAATTGTGCTACAATTAAGCAAACTAAAAGACTGAAAGAGACAATTGTGGCAGTCTAAGTGAGATAGGTGGGTGGTCACAATATCCACCTAGATTAGTAGTAGAGCTGGAAGGTCTACTAGATTGATGCACATAAGTGTTGGTTATTCCTTCTTGGGTAATTAGTGGTGCGTCTTCCTTCACAATGTCTTCACTTTCCTACCTATGCCTCTTCCTAGATCTACTACCATATGCCCCATTTTCTTTCTCTTTCGACTGCCGAAGGCTCCTCCTATATTTATGACTATCGCCCAACTTAGGTTGACCCTATCTCTGTAAACCTAAGAGGCTTTGAAAAATAACTAAATTTATCTCAACTTGTCTCTCTTAATCTCTCATTAGTCTTTCATTTTATTATTTGAAGCTTTTTACTTCAGTCGCTAGGCTCCTCAAAGTATCCAACCAATCAAGTGAGTCTTCCCCTTTCTCTTCGCCAAATTATCTTTCTTCTTCTTTCAATTTGGCCTCTTCATTTCCATGTTGTGACTAATAGAAGCTATATTGCACCAATCTAGTCCCCATTCCCATGTCTTCTATTGTCTTTTGTTGCTTGTGATGTGCTGTAATCTGCACACAATTCCTAGATACTACATGAGATAAATAAATACACACAATCATGATCACGAACTTGCATTTTTGGAGCTGCCATGGTGAGCTTTACTATAACAAAACAAGCCATGCTACTATATCCATGATAATCAACATCAAGCCAAAAAAATCACCACCTCTACATTGCTCATTCATTAATGATATATCAATTAACACCAACTGTTAGTGCCATGTTCCATATTTAAATCACAATATGACCATATAATCCATGCATGCAATCTATCAATTATAAACCGACTTTTAACACCTAAACATTTGTTTCGTTAATTTTCTAAAAATAAATATGACACCATCACAGGTACCCTACTATTATTTTCCCATGATAGAGCCCATTCAATCCAAATGTTGAACCTGGATGCTCTAATGTCGTATGTGGACAACCCCCACCTTAACCCAAGGTGAGAATGTTCACTTTCTAATCTAATGCCTCTTGTATGGTTAGAGACATGGGATAAATATTTTTACTTTTTGAATTCAAAACTTGAAACAACTGCCACCATTATGTTTGCCTTGGAGAGATGGTTTCAGTGATATAAAATATCACCCCAATTCGGCCTCTGAATCAAGAGTTATAGCTTTGCAAATTTCCACTTCCTCATCCCCCTTTTAGCATGTGGCATTCCAATCATCCCTTTACCACCACTTTGTGTAGCCATATTAGCTTTCCGACCCATTCATGGAAAGGGTCTCACAAATTCTAGCGCTATGCATTAGTCCTGTGTGTGTGTGTGTGTGTGTGTGTGTGTGTTTGTCTATATAATATATAATATATATAATATATATATATATATTATATATATATATATATATATATATATATATATTATATATATAGGTGAGCCAACAACTGCCACAAACTTTATCGTCTCTTAGGGTCCATTACTTGACTCTTCTTCCTTTGCACTCTTGTAAATATTCAGGGGTCGGTCCCTCAAGCTGAACTTCAAGGTGCGTCCACCCCTGAAACCAATATCAGGACTCTCATGCTCAAATGTTTACCACTGTAGCCTGTCTTACATCATCTTTCCCCTTGTCAATATGCTCTTTGACTTCTTATCCTGAGTAGTATTTTGTGAGATGATGTGGAGCCTGGTCCATAGCTATCCATGTGGCCTTGCTCATGGTTGGTTCACTGCTTTACTCTTGCCATGATTTCTCATGTCAAGTCATCCCCACTTTACTCTCCGTAGCTCCTCCTTTGTGCATTTCTTATTTAAGTTTTGGGATGGGAGTCTTGGGACACATCACCCTAGGTCCTCCCACCTTATGCTTTAGCATGTACTTTACCAAATAGAACATTTGCATGATGGCGACCTACCATGTATGCTTGACCCCTTTCATCTTGATTCTCCTCTTCAATGTGCCAAGGCTTACGTCCAAGTGACTTAGTCTCCAATGATAATTTTTCCCATCGCATAGTGAACTTAATTCCGTCTATGCAAGCCTGCCTTGATATTTTTCCAAGTATAGAATTTCAACTTGGATATTGGGCCCTTCCATTAGCCAATATGAGGACCAGAAATAACCCTAACCTTCTCCGCTCCACCAAATTTTCCGTGTTAACCTTGGCATCCCTTCTACGAAACCCTTATAAATTTTTGAGTTTATGCATCTAGGACATGCCATCCCTCCATCGTCCTTATTGAAATAAGGCATAATCAAAACGTTCAATTCACCACTTCCATGACGAGGCTCTTGTCAGGCCATCTAGATAAGTTCTAATTGATTGAAGCTATAATGTTAAGTCTATGTCTCAATTCACAAAAATGCCACTCATAGCAAGAATTTTCCTATAACCAGTCTAAGAATTTTCTGGTTGGAGCTTGAACCATGAGAAATACATTCATTCTTGAATCTAGTGGTTTTCATAAGGAAATTCAACTTTTGTACACTATATGCCATTCACAAGAGAGCTCTAACATAGACTGACTGTGGTGGTTCTACAAACATCTGGACTTGTGCCAATGTCTAGCTATGGCCACTAAGGTGTGCTAAGGTACTCTCTGGTGCTATCTCTCTTGAGCTTACAACAAGTTTCCTCTTCCCAGGTCCACGGTGTCTATCACGATGAACACTAGTTAGGGACTTGTCCATTTAGGCTAGAGACTTATTAATCCAGTCCCTCAAGGATTTGTGGTCCCTAAGGTATTCAATGCATTATTGGGATCAGTCAGATCTTGACTTGGAGATCTATAGGTCTCATCCAAGGACCAAAATATCACCGTGATATTATAAGAGTCACCATGAGACATATGGTTTTAAAAGGATCACAAGGAGATCAACACTACTCTAGGAAATAGGGATTCATTTCCTTAAGTTTGGTTACAAACAAGATCCTTATGGATAGGCAGATAATGGATCAGATCATGGGCCTACCAAAATTCCCTTTTTAGGGACAAGGAATTCTAGGCATGGTTGCACAAATAACTATCAAATACCCTTTGTTAAAGGCATGGTGCCTCTTGAAGGGATCCCAATGCTCACAACACACACTAGACTACTAACGCAACAAGTATTACAGGCACACAATGGTTATCTACACATAGAGAAACATTCTCCTACATAACAAGAACAAACACCAACTTTTTTGAGGTTTCCAGGGAACTCACTAATAGAGTTTACCAGCGTATAAATAAACACTGGAAAGGTAAAAACTAAGATGAGTACCATGGTTGTAGTTAGCCTTCCAAGCCAAGATTTACCACATTATCACAAAACTGAGACAACAAACAAAATATGGCTCCCCACCTTGGGAGATTCAACTTCAATGTAATCATCATGTTGTAACAAGAAGAAATTCTCATGCTCAATATTGTTGCAATAAAATTGATATTCTTGTAGGATATTCCAATGCCTTGAAATATTACACTATATTTTCATCAATTGTGTAATAATAGTAAAAAAAAACCATTTATTTTTCACAAAACACCATTTCCAACCAGAAATTCATCACACATTCATTACCGAGAGACATACATAAGAAACATTTATGTTGTAATTCTTGGAGAAAATAAGTATGGGACTATGACTCTCCACCTAATTGTAGATAGTTGTAGCCATTTCTCTCTTGTAGCTATCACCCCAAGCTGGATTTCTCAGACTGAGATGGATTTCTCAAGGGATTATATCCCAATTGCTCGCTGAAATAGGGACTCTAGAGGTCCTCCTACCTCCACCCACCAATGGAATAGCAGTTAACAATTCTTTAGGGAATTAAGAGGACTGCTACCTCCACCCTCTAGTTGTTCAATAATTAATGAGTTGTATAGGATTGATAGGCTTAACCTTCACCTTGAACTTGTCACATAGTGATTCCACCCACTAAGGGGACTCAATAATACATTGCCAAACTGAATGAAACAAGCAAAGGAGACTCCAAAACTTCTTTCCAGGACTCCAAAGGCTAAACCTCTACTCCAGGATGTCAAGGGACTCTAGAGAAAACCCATCTCCATGCTAACCCCCCCAAGGATTCATGAGATTTACCCTCACCTGGAGAAGCTCCTCTTGTACCCCTATTTCTCATTCAGAAATAAAATAGTTTCTTTGAGAGCCCTAGAATAAACCAAAAGTGCTTCCACTATTACACTGCACTAACAATCAATTCTTCCTTTGTCTACAAGTGTACATGCATTATTCCACTGTTCAGTCCACGATACGCTCTGTCTCATGGGTCCTTTGCTTCCGTAATTCCAATTATCCTAAGCATTCTCAATTGCTCTGCATTTTTCCTCCTTCCCACCCAAAGTGTCCAAACAACATAATTAAAGATTTGAGTCTTCTAGATGTGTTTGATTGCATATGTTTCTTCATCCATGGTAGTTCTTCTTTGTGAGTTCTTGTCCATGGTGCTTCTTCTCTGTAAGTTCTTCCCCAATCTCCTATTCCATAATTATCTATGTAATCCCTCTCTCTACATGTTCATTTTTTTCCATTTCCTTTCCTTACCTTGATGTTTCCCTATGAATTATTGCTAACTTCTGTGTGTCCTTTCTCCTCTCCTCCATGCAATCATGACTCGGATTAACTTTCTCCTCTGGCTAGTACCCTATGTTGCCTATGTTTTTCATTAAAATTTTGTCCCTTTGTTGTATTTTTCCTTGCCCCAAGAAACATGGGTCTATGTACTCTTTTGAAACCCATAAATTAAGAACATCAATGTTATTAAAACACATCAACTAACCTTCAATGTTTGTCCCAAAACAATTCAATTTCTCTTGTAACAAGTCACTCAACATCTCAAGAAAGTAACCACCTAGTCTCTAGAATTTGTGTCCCTCACTTAACGCCATTTTTAATTTGAACATCAAAATATATAAGATGTTTTCTCATGGAGTTCATAAGAAAAATACAACTAGGGTTGTCACTCTAAGTTTGAGCCTAGCCAAGGAGATTGGTGACTAGTAGGTTGGTGCCTATTCAATATCTTGTTGATTTGGTGGTCAACCAAGGAGGTTATTGCCTACTATATTTGTAACAATAGGTTGGTACCTATAAGCACTTATAAAGATAAGTTTTTGTGTTTTTCTCCCACAAGGTTTTTCACGTTAAACTTTGCATACTCTGATTTGAGCTTACATGCATTTAATATTTTGAAGTTAATGAATGATTTATGAATGGTCATTTAAAATATAAAAAGGATCTTATACTGATCCATTCACATATGGTATAAGCCTAAGTCCAAGAAAGGCTTGTTAAGCCACATGTGGGTGTGACTCTACCAAACCCACATCCTTAACCAATTACAACGTCAACTTAAGGGGGCACATGTTTCACATCCCAACAAGTGAAGTATGCATGGTTTGGTACAATGTATAATCTATAACAACTACTCTCTTTAAAAAAAAATCAAAACCTTTATTTTTCACATTAGATTAACTATTATAGCTTGTTGTTTTCACATTGCCTTATCATAATAGCAAGTTTGTACCTTCGAAAAATTGATAAATAACATAGAATAAATCAAGGTTAGATACATTATTATTTATTTATCATTGAGCATATTTTACACTTTGTATCTAGTGAATTGAATGCAAATCTGAACCATGTGTTGGTTTCACCATACAACTTTTGCATTAAAGATCAAGATTTCCATCCCCATACAAGTTATCATTTAAAAGTATTGTCTAGTGACTATACATTACTTTTAGTTGTTATTTTTACTATTTTACAGTCAAACATCTAATTTCTAGTCTTATTTAAAGTATATTTCATAACTGGAATTTTCTCGACACTTGATCCAGATGGATGTGATCCCAAATCCATAGAAAAGACAACTTGGAAGTTGTCATTTTTGTTGTTTTAGGTTGGAATTTGGTCTTAAAGGGCCTATATTTCATCTTCTAAGCCCCATATCCCTAGATTTAGAATCAAAGAGTGTTTTGGCACTCATTAGGTGGTCGTTTAGAGCTAAATCGGTTGTTGTCATTACTATCTACTACAATTTTTGTAGTCTAATGTAAGACAATAACCTAATTTGGTCCATAAATCCTTAACCAACTTTCTAAACCAAGAAATGACACCATAATTGGTTAGTCATTTTTTCTCTACATTAGATTTAGATGGTTACATGTTATATTTCACATTATTTTGTGTAGCTTTATTTGCATTATGACACACAAAAATAATAAGACAACCCCATTAATTATCTCTTGGACCTCTTTTTGACCCCATTTAAGGCACTACTCTTAGTTGGATTTGATTGGGGTGTCCAATGGGACTCTTCCCTTGACCCCTTAGGAGGAAGTTTGGTCTAAATGGTGAATTTTTGGGTCATGGTGCTTGCATTATGTGTGTCATCCAATAGATTGCATAAACCTTGCCAACCTTTTTAATATGATCAGTAACAAGAGCACTACATGTGGTACCTCCATGGAAAATTCATAGATTGAATACCCTCATGGGAATTGAGTAGTCCATAATTCTCATAGGTAAGCCCAAGTCCTGAGTATACAGACACACACACACACACATAATATGTTGGGAAAAATTGTGCTAACTATAAGTATTAGGGTTTTGAGCATAGGAAAAGCTTGTGGGTTATTGTCATTTGCAGCCTACAGGCATACAGTCAAGTTAGGCAATTGAATACTATTACTGAACATAGAGGGAAAGCACCATATCATTCAAGGCAAAGGTCGACGACTGATCTAAATGATCCCAGGAGTGGTATGGCTATCGTCGTCCTAAAGCTCCCACAACTCTTCAACACCTTCAGATGGTAGGGTGGTGGGATATGAAGTGTTGGTAAAAGGGAGATTACTTGGTTCGTTTATGGAACTCTCAACTTGTTCCTTAAGGGATTTATTTTGCTCTATAGGGGGTGACTTTTGCTCTAAAGGGATCACGTGATATGTTATGTACATATTTTTTTAGCACATGATCGTTATCAAATTGGATCAGACATGTATCACCCCTTCCTCTTGTCATTTTGGGCCGCAAGTTTAGATGAATGCTTGCATAACCCTAACATCTCCTAGAATAGTTCAAATCCACTAAAAAAAACCCATATGCTTATTGATTTGGGTTGTGTGGAGGGTTGTAAGAATTGGAATAGGAGGAATCTTTTATTTTTGTTATGAACCTTAATGGGGAGTCATTCCTTTATTGGGTCTTAGGTCTAGATCATGTGGTGAATCTCAAGGAGAATATAGAGAAATAGTTGGGTTTTCCTACAGATATATAACGTCTTCTTCATGAAGGGAAGCAACTTCAAGATCTATTTAAGTTATAGCATTACAACATTTCAAGGAATTCTGCCATTGTCTTGAATTTAAGGCTACAAGGGGGTTCTTTGGGATCCAAGAACCTAGGAGGTTCAGTCTCCTACATAGATGCGACATGAGGTAAGGGTTCTTATCAATTAGATCTACCACAATACACTCCTAGATCATACATTGTATAACAACAACAACAACAAGAGTCCACCATGGAGGGAAAGCTAATAGAAGTAAATCAACTTTTTTCTATTCTTCAATCTAGAGTAGTGATTTGTATATTCAATAGGTTTTGGCCCAACTCTGATGCTTTGCATCAATGGGTTTTTTCAACCTAGACCAACCACTGTGACATATACCTATGCTCACAAGCTCTTTTTCATTATTCAATTCAGTACCTGGGATGACTTGGAGAGAGTTTTGAAAGAAGGACGACCTTGGTTTTGGCGAAGTGTAGGGATTTTCATCACCCACTCATTCCCAAATTTTGATTGCACAATAATGTCAATATGGTTGAGGTTACCAAATATTCCCCTTCCCTTTCGGCATCACAAGGTTCTTGATGATATTGGAAACACTTTGGGGTCATTTAGAAAGATGGACTCTAACAAAATGGAGAAATGCTTATTTAATTTTACCATAATGTGTGGAAATGGATCTAAGTAAAAGCATACCTAACTCCATTTAAATGAAACATAAAACCTTCTAGTGGACCCAACTTATGGCTTATGAAAATATGATGTTTAGATGTTTCTCATGCTATTAAACATGACTTTTGTAGGACACATGCCCCCAAGCACAAAAGCACCCAAAAAAGAAAAATGGGCAGGAATGCAAAACAAAAGGATGATGACCTTTTGAACCGTTCATCACAGAGGAGGAAGAAGGGGAAATCACAGAGAACCCATCAAACTAAGAAGAAGAGAGTACTCATATACATGTTGGAAATACAACACACAAATAGAATGGTATAGAATCAAAAGTGATCTATGAATTAGATCAGCAAAAACAATGTGGCACACAAAGAGGATGAGATGGTGGGTACAAAAAAAATTCATGCTTTGAAAAGTTCTGATTAAGACAAAGAACCCCACTAGATACAACTGTGAGTGAACGAGCAGTGATTCCAACTGACCGAGAATAAGAAGGATGGTAAAAGGGTAAAAAAAAAAGAAAGAAAATAATTACTACAACACTTAATTTTTCATGTTT
>APFE030218915.1:87181-119277 GCA_000404065.3 Pinus taeda
AAAAATGTTAATAAATTGACTCTTTCTGTGATTTCCCTACGCATGAATTTCATAGTATCATTATCAAAATAGGGATCATATTTTCATTTCAATTGCAATAGCTTTTCCAAAAAAAATAAGGCAAATAAAATGGGTTAAGAAGAAAAAATTATAAAAGGGAAAGATGTCAATTGTTCCAAGATATAAAAATTAACAAAATAAGGATGGGCTTTGAAATTATATTTATCCAAGTGCATTGTGTCCTTCTTAAATGGTCTTAAGTTGTTTATGCTGATATGTGGAATATCGTTAATATGCATTCTTATTTTGTTGTTGAATCATCTATCACATTCCCTCCTTCATATCACAAACACACTTGTAAATTTTGAGAAACCCATCTGTGGGATTCATATAAGAAAGTTTCTTAAGCAGATCCATTCTCTATTCATTCCACTCGCTAAGCTGAAACTTGATAAGAAACCTCAAATCAATGAAGTGATTTTGTAGGCCAAAGAAGATTCATGATGACCATTAAAACATTCAACGAGTTAATTTTTGTTATTTTTTTAAATCACTTTCCTTTTGTATTAAAATCTTGTTGTGTTCTATCATACATCGATGTTAATTCAAAGCATAGATTAATCATAAAAAACAACTAGTCTTCAAAGAGATCTGAGATTTCAAAATTGCTACTTATTAATTAATATGTTCTTGTTATCCTAATTATAAAAAATTACAACCACTTGTAATATCTCCTAACATATTGAGCTAACAAAAATACTACTTTTCAAAAAATTAAAAACTTGATCATTTTTGAAGTCATGCTCATTAAGGGATTCTTCTTTGATGTCATAATGAAGATTGAGATTTCTTTCTATAGTTCCCATCTCCATGTTCCCTTAATCTTCTTGAACTTCCTAATTTTTCACCACAATTCAAATAGAACCAATGAACACATTAGAAGTCACAATCAAGAAGTATGAGTGCTATCCATGTAAGCTTCTTAATTTTCTTTCTTTTATGAGCCGAGGTCTTGGTTATTTCGAAGACCCTTGAACTATTATCTTAAATTTGAGTGGGCATTTGATTGTTGGAGATTTTTTTTTCTAGATTTTAGTGACATGATGTTCACGTCTTTAGTGAGGTATTTGCAAATTATTGTTATATTTGGACATAATGTTAAAAGTAGCCATGACCTACCATTATTTACTAATTCTTGTACTTGTTTCTATAACAATAGATTGGGACAATTACTTCTCCCAATTCAAGATGGATAAACAAGAGACAACAAACTCAAAGAAAAGACAGGCTAAAGGACTGAGGAGAACATAAGAAACTAGTATTGTGAATATCCAACAGCACTAGAAGAATCAATGGCATGTTTATGTACTATTTCATTCATAAATGATATCTCTAGTAACAGATGGGTCTATTTCCTCTTAAAGAAATTTTAGATATTTGGTAAATATAAATAGTTTGAGGCTTTCATAGAGAACCATAAAAAGAAGAAAATAAAGGTGTTGAGGAAAAATGGTGGCAATTTTTATGGAATAAGTTCATGGATTTTGTAAAAATCATGGAATATCAGGGAAAAAGACTAGTCCATACACACACAAAAAGAATGAACATGATTGTGATGGAAAAGGCAAGTATATGCTCAATGTTGTAGGGTTATCACATGTATTTTGGCTAGAGGCATTGGGTGTCACATGCTACATGGTAAATTGATCATTAATATCAACATTGGCAGATAAAACGTTGCATGAGGCATGGAGTAGTAAAACCCTCTCTTAAACATCTCGAAGTTTTTTTTTAATTTTCTTTTATAATCCTTAGTGCTCTCTAAAAACAGAAAATAGGAGTAAGATGAACAATAAAAAGAAAAAGTAATTATTGGTTCAATAATATGTTGTAAAAGGTATAAATTGGAAACACAATAATAACAATATTATTTACAGTTGAGATGTATTAATTACAGATGTTAAATTTGTTCCCAAGTATGAAATCCAAAATCAGAAGAAGAATTAGAGATAATAGAGTTTGAGTTGGAGGGTGAAGATCCAACTCAACAAAATAATATATACTAGAAGAGGAAGAATCTCAGACTCCAAACTTGAAAAGGTTGATTTTGAGATAAAATGAACCAAATAAGTATTTCCTGCTTGTTTTTCATTATAGTTTTATTTCCATTACTAATAATGATACTAAAACTATTAGGAAGGTAGTGGTTTTATAGGATAGTAGACTCTAGAAGAAGGGGATGGTTGAAGAACTGGATGTCTTAGATTAAAATTGTGACTTGGGGTCTATTTGATTTGTTAGTTAGAAGAAAACCTATTGGTATAAAATGGTCATTAAGATGAGGTTGAATGGATAAGATAAGGTGGACATGAAAAAATATTTCCTAGTAGAAAAGGGATATTTTGAGGTGGAGAGAATTGAGTTTGGTGAGATTATTTTCTCCTATAGAAAAATTATCTTCTACTATATTTATTTTTCCTATTTCTATCGCTTTTGGTATTAAAGTGGATCAAATGGATTTGATGATAGTATCCTATTGAAGATCTTGAAGAAGACATGTCTATTAAATAACCAAAAGGTTTTGCAATGAAGGGCAAGAAGGAGTTGGTTTGCAAGTTGAAGAAGTCCCTATATGGACTATAATAATAACCAAGAATATGGTATCAAAAGTTTAATACATACATATTGGGACTTATTTTCTCAAGAAGTAAGTGAAATTATTGTGTGTATTTGAACCATGTTGGTGATCATTTTATTTATGTGATTTGAATTTTGATGGTGTGCTATTGAATACAAACAACAAGGAAATCATCAAGGATGTCAAGGCTTAGCTTCCTTCATCTTTTAGATAGTCCAAATTTGGACCTCTTTTAGACAGTCCAAATTGCTACACAGATTAAGATATTTCTTGCATTTCCATCAAGGTTTATCCTTTCAATCATATAAATCACATCATACAATGGATCTTCATGATCTAATGAATTGGTTGAAACTTCATGGGGGAGGGGGTAGATAGTTCTTCAAAAGGATATTTTAGAGAATGATCTAAGAAAGGGATACCCCTTTCAATATATGGAATCTCATTCTCAAATTTATGATATGTCTTTACATCAAATCTATCTAGATGATCACGATGTTACTCAAAAGTTTTAGCATTTTTGGAAGATTCAAGAAACATTTAATCATTGGAAAGAATGGACTTCTTATATACATCATCATGAAGATGGCATGACTTCGTCGTATTTGAGTTCCTCAAGAAGATGTGCTTCAAAATCCTTGCATCAATCTTGTTTCTTTGCTGATTAGGAATCAAGGCATAATATGTGAACCAATAACCTGAGATGCCTCACCAAAAGAATATAGCCATGCCACATTTCGTATGGACTATTTTTTCCATGATCATGAGATGGGAATTTGTTTTCACATATATTGCACATAGAACTACATCATCCCAAACCATCAACTTTTCATTTTTTAAAAACATCATGGAACAAACCATATTTATAGTAGTAATGTTCATTCTTTCAGCAATGTCAGTATGTTGTGGATTGTGTGGAAGTATGGTTTGATATTGAATTTTGTGTTTCTGAAGATAGTTTTAAAATTTATTAGGTGTATATTCTCCTCCAATATTAGTATGAAAAGAGTCAATATGTGATTATGCTTCATTTTGAATACACACATGAAAGTTTTTAAAATTTATGGAAATTTGCAATTTATCTTTCAATAAGTACAATAAACACATCCTAGTGTAATCATCAATAAAATACATGATATGTTTATTTCTAGTATTAGATGTAACAACAATGGGGCCACATCCAATAATAATGTATGAATTCAAGTTTTCTACATTCTCTAGAAGTGGAGTCATGGAAGGTTTCTTTGTTGTTTTTTCCAAGGATACAAGCATCACATTGTTTCAATTTTCTAAGAATAGTAGGAAAGCCATAAGCACCATCCTTTTTCAATAAACCAATGATATCTTGATTAATATGTTCAAATATAACATTCCATAGAAGATTATATGGAAATGTACCTTCATTGTAGTGAGAGAGGTATGAAGAATTTATGTGCATGAGCATATGTCCCTTTCAACTTCAACAATATTTCATCCTCCACTCTAGTCATGAAAATAAATATGTCAAAAGCCTTCCTTGTTTAGATTTTTCCATTAAAGATATGATTGGAATGGCCTTGTTGTTGAATGTGCACAAGGGACAACAAATTCCTTCATAAATATGGAATATAGGGCACATCTTGCAAAGGAAAATATAGGAATATAGATAATTTAAGCTTGATGGTGTGAAAACCTAAAGGTTTTAGACTTGATTTATATGTAAAATAAAATATAACATCTACATTATTCAAATAAGTCTCTTTGGAAGGTCATATGGCATGTTTCACCTATGTCAAGAAATCATGCATCTCTCCAAAAACCAAATAAACTGTGAAATAAATATTTGATTGCTCCAATATTGCAATGGGAAACAATGTAATGAGTATATTTAGGTGGTATACCTATCATAGGGTTTGATATTACCTTTATGTTATTTATGATCTTTCTTGACCTTGATCTTCCCAAAAGGGATTCTACATGTCATTGCATCATTTCAATTTCTACCTCAATGAACACAATACATATTAGATCTCTCACATTGAATGTGTCCACACCCCAATTCTAGAATTCTTTCTTCCATGTCCTCTTTTACTGCCATTTTCTCTAAAACAATCACGTGATTGATTGTTCCCATTTAGAGAAAGGGATAAAATATTTCCGTTATGAGTTTTCTTCCTATTTCTAGTATATTTATAGCATTCTACAACCTTCTTGACCAAAGGTTCAAATGTGATGGACTTTAATTGATCATTAACTTGCAGGGATTCAAGATGGTGAGAATATGTAACATAGACGGCCTTGATGAAGGTTGTGAGAGGAAGGTTTATCTTCACTTCAATGACATATATACCATGCATGATGACATTAGTATTAGAAGCAAAAGACATTGGATCATCATCCTTTAACTCTAGGTTGAAGGTATTTACTAGTAGTTGCATAAATTTCAGTTCTTAATGTGAGTCATACAAGTCCATTAACTGATTTAAAGCACCATAAGCATATTTAATGCAAATGATAGGATTGTTCACCTCTTCACTTACTATCATAGCAATTAGGGCATACACTTTTTTGTATTTGTTCTTCCATATGGATAGCTCCTTGTCTAATATAGGCCTGTTAGGTCCATTTTCCTCCTCACCTTTACTAGTCATGGCTTCTCCTCGTAGATGCCATCCCATAAATCATTGAAGATGAGGGTGTGTTTGATATTTTTGTACCACTCTAATTATTTCTATTTTATGGTAAGAAATATGCCAATAATGGAGATGAGATATTGCATTTTTTGCAACTAGATATAGGAATATGAAAAATATTATTCCTTCTGAATAAGGTTCAATAATGTAGGCTAGATTGTAAGATTTTCAATGTCTAGTCCATGTTTATATATTAATCCATTCACACAAAAAAGATGGTGTCTAACTCCATTATGAACAATAAAACAAAAATAGTTTAGTTCAATATAATTTTCTAAGAAAAAAGATCTTGAAATATACACATCCATTACTTTTGAGGATTATGATGACTTCAAAATAAAATTTGATTGAGCAGGGAAATAATAAAAAAAATTAAATACAAGAACATAGTCAATGATGGACCAAACATTAACACGTCTCTTATTCTCAATTTTCCCTTAGACATGTGTTGTAGAGTTTCTTTAGAGGGGACCAATTAGATTGGAGTCTATGTCTTATGAACTCCACTTTGATAAAAACCCTTCTAAACGCAATTGTTTGAAGTACTGTCAAAGGAGGGTATAAACGAAGTATCTTGGTCACCAAATTCTATTCAAACATAAGCACCCATGCACAATAAATTTTTAGAGATGTTGTGGAGATGAAATGGGTTTGAGAAGTGACTGAATTTTGATGATTAATTGCACAAATCATGGAAAAGAATGAAGAGGTAGTGGAAGGGTTAGAGTGGAAAAGAGAGGGTATGTAGAGAAATAATATAGTTATATGGTATTAGATGGATTGAGGAGAAGAGCCAAATCAGAGAATGGAAATAACACACAAAGGCGTGAGGGCTTTTGTAGTCAGGAAACAAGTGTGGTCACTCTCTAATACTCCTAATGTGGAAACACAAACAAAAAGAGAAAGGATTTCTAATTCAATATCCCATTGAACTAGGATAAATAGTGGATGTATCGCACATGAAAGTGTTTGCTGACTCATATTGGGGTCCTATTGAGGTGAAAAACTTGGTTAACTACTTAGCATGGCTTGTGGGTTGTTCCATTAAGCTCAAGAGTATAGGGGAGTCCCTCCAACTCAATTCTAACCCTCCTTAGTGATAGGTATACGGTCTATTGATTCTTTCGATACAAAAAAGGATTTCTAACATGATACAAAGTGCTTGCAAAGACCTTTATGACTGAGATGTAGGAGAATAAACACTAATGTGAATTAAGGTTACCACATTTAGGATAAAAATGTATTATGATAGTCTTAGGATGGCTAGGGAGTAGAGCTTAGATGAACAAAGAGGAAAATTTGATGCGAAGAGAGGAAGATATGAAATTTTTAATATATCATTTTTATATCATCAAGAATCAACTCACTAAGAGTATACATGTCACATTGTAGGATTTGAACCCCTAGTGGGGAGGATAATACTTTTTCCTCGCAACAGTTCATTCTAATACCAAATTGACAAACATAATATGTGAGATTACGTTGAGTCATAGTTATCATTTTTTTTCATCCACATTTCCATTTATCTTAGAGAAGGCCAAAGTCATATAACCAATGAGACCCCAATCGACCAAATGTAAGGCTTTAAGTGGAAGAGCTTGGGGCAAAAGTATTATTGAAGGGGTTAAAATGAAAATTTTCACAAACTTTAATGATGCGGGCTTATGGATTCACTTGTTGAGCACAAAATCTAAACTTGAATGTCTATTGCATCTATAGACAGAAGGATTTTCCCCTGTTGGATTCATGTCCAAGAGGAATAAATATGCTTGCAAACAAGCCAAGAATTAAAAAGCAAGGAAGTTGAAGGTTTAGGTGCCTAAAACAAATTATAATGAAAAGATTTATTAATGGTAAAATTTAATGTGAATTAAATTTGTACATTCAATGACACTTGAAAATTTATGTAACTTGTTAATAAGATATAGCATAGAGTAGCTTTTATGGAAAAATCTACTTCTTACATTTACTAAATTTTTATAATCATTTATTTATAAATAAATGTAAATGATTTTGAAGACAAGACTTATTTATCTCGTAGATTAAAAAAATGAAATATTTTATAATATAAATAAAAATAATAAATTTAAAATAAAATCATCTATTTCTAATATTAAAATTTTAAAAAATAGCATCTTATAAATTTAAGAAATAGAAAACTAATTAATAATGTTCACACCATATATTAATAATGAGGAAAATCCCTAATACTTTTAATGATGATTCATGATGATGTAAAATATGTTGGTGGCTGAATTTCTGGTTATATAAATTGTAAATTTATTGAGCATCTGTTCTATTTTTCTTTTAATCATCAAGTCAAATATAACACTTTTCTCTCTTTATTTATTTATTTATTTCTTCAATGTTCAATATATCACTTTTTGGAAAAACATAATAACCCCAAATTGATAAAGGTCTTTTTCTTTAAGTTTCATAAAGAAAGAGGGAAAATTACAACAATTTGATTTTACAACTCTGAGTCTATGGTCCCCGAGCAAGCCCCTTTTGAATCCTGAGTAGCTTTTTGTTTGGTGGTTATTTTTTTTTCTCTAATCACCATGAAAAGTCAATTCAACTAAAAAGTCTATGCTCATTCCTCCAAGGCTCTTCCTTTTAAAAGTATTGAGTTAGTGTCAATAAAGTCGGGTCAGGCTCATAGAGTTACGGTAACCTTGGATCATATTAAAATTCATATACATAAACATGGTGTAATTTTGAATGCAAGACTTCTCCAATAAACATGGTGTAATTTTGAATGCAAGACTTCTCCAATATCATGTTGAATGTCGGTCACAATCAAATAAGTCAAATGGAGAGATTTAGGGTTTTTTATTATGTAATCGAAGAGAAATATAATATGAAATGCATCATGTGAGAGGGACCATACGATATTCGTCTTTTATGTGGAGGGGTTTTTAAAACTTTTAATAGTTTTGTTAATATTGGATAATGAATAAGAATCACTTTTGTTCTAAAGGAGGAAAAATGATTCACATAAAAGTAAGCAAACCCTTATATATAAATATAGGAGGAAAAATGATTCACACACAAGTAAGTAGACATTAGATTAAGTGAGAGAACAAATGATGCTCTTGTTCTTCAACTTAATTACTTCAACTTAAATTTTTTATTTAAAGTTATTTTGAAATACATGGACATGGCCTCTTATTTGTGCATTGAAGTTAAGCTTGTAGGAGAAATAGTTCAACTGGAAATTCCTGTGCCTTTTGCAGGGGATCCTATGTGTTTTATTTGACCAAAAAGAGGATCAAATGCCCAAATATTTACAAGATTTAAATCTAAACCAAACCTACACTCAATAATCAATCATTTTTAGTCATTCTTGGGCATTTATCGGCCACAAAATTCTTCATTTCACATATTTGTAGGATTTGTACTTGTATGAAAGGATAACCCACAATATCACACAATTTCAGTGAGAAAGCCTGCATGAGTCTTGATTTAAGAAACTACAACTTTCACTAGCATGAGTGGCATGTAATTGGCATATGAACCATGCTTTCAAATGTATTAAGTTTTTTTAAGGATGTTTTCTAATGTTTCCAGTTAAAATAATTTAAATGTTGGAGATGAGATAATTTGGGGGGATAAAACACCTCCTTTTCTCTTCGCTTGGTCCACCCAAGCATAAATATTGACATAACTAGATTGTGAGTGGAAAGGAAATAGGACCTCTCACTTCCAATCACTCCACTGCGACACCTGAATACCTTAGCATAAAATTACTAAAGAATGCAATGTGCATAACATAAAGTGAAGAATGATAAGGAAACTATCCAGGAGTGATGGATCCCAATAACTTGGTGGAATATCTCCAAAAAAAGACAAGGAAACAAATGGTGGTCATCCCAGAGAAAAACAATGGAGAAAAGTTAGGGGGAAAGAAGGATAATGTAAGGAAAGGACGGGAGAAGAAGGAAGTTAGTATCATGGGGATAAGAAGGATGGTGATGGAAAGACCAAGGATGGTGGAGAGAATAAAAAGGTGGATGAAATGGAATGTGACAATGAATCCAATGTTGATGGTGAAGAGAAGAAGGTTTCAATAAAGAAAATTTAGCAATTATTCCTAGATATATCATCGAAAATGTTCATCCTTCATAATTCTTTAGTGATAAGAACCAAAATGCATACTCTATAATGTATCCCTATTAGTGTATTGTTTTCATATGTGTCATGAGATGGTTTGTATCTTTGGTGAATTGAAAGGCTATGGTCAAATTTTGTAGTTTTTGTGGGAACTTTTGAGAAACTAATTGCGGATTTGAGATCTTCTTGAAAAATTACCCAATTTGGAAAAAACAATTGGCCAAATTGAAGTCAGAATGAGGGATATATCCTTGATTTAAGATACACTTTTTTTTTTAGAATATTTTGTGAGACGGTGGGACAATGGCAGCACGAATCTAAAATTCGAGAGTGCCCAGATCGAGATTTATATCACATAAGCAGATGTAGAATGGTTGTTCCAATTCCGATAATATACTATAATAAGAATTTTCAGACATATTCACAGAGTTGTGGCCATTTTATATTTTCCACATAAAGTCGGTATTTTTTTTCAAAACCCTCATTCTACTTCATGGCTTCTAATGAGATGATTTTTACAAGATGTGATGATGGTCCCACTATTGAAGAATTTATAAAAATATCACAAGTCTCGATCCAAACAATTTTGGACAAGTTTCCTACTATTTAATATAAAGGATGAGGCTGCTAAATGGTGGTAGTCACTTGACGATTCAGTGTGATGACTTCATCATGAAAAAATAGAAGAAACTTTTAGAAAAATGGTCTCATGTTAGAAAACAGGTGAATGAGAGTCATAAGGGACTGTTTTTTTATGGTAGGTATTACTAAGGAGAATATCATTGTGTCTATCAATCCTAGTTACAAGTATAATTTTATTAACGTTCATTTGGCTAAAATATTGCAAGTCCCAGCCAAAAAAATGGGGCACACACAGCTTAATAATGAGGAGGTGCAATTTTATAAAGATTTGAAGATTTCTATGGACAAGTATGTATTGCATTCTAATTTTTATGCTTCTGATATGGCTAATGTGGATATTGTTTTGTGATACCCTTGGATGGAATCTGTTGGTACTATCAATATTAATGTGCAGAAGAAATTCCTAAAGCTCTGGTATAAAAAGAAGTAAATTACATTACAGGATATTTCCATCAATAAACAGGTAGAGTCCAAGGAGGCTGAAGTAGAAAATCTTGTAGGTACTGACACATTAGATGAGGAATCCATGGTTGAAGTAATACTAGAAGATAAGAAACAACCAGAAGCACCACAACATGTATCAGATACTAATCAGACTCCATTAGATGGCGAATTAAAGAAAGATATACCATTTGTTAAAACTTCAGCATATCACCACCCACATCACCCAGCTAGAAAACAAACAACAAGATGGAAATGAATTAGCAACAAGGAAAACAACCCCTGCATGACATATAAAGAGGCACGATAATCCACCCACAACACATCAACATAGAGGAACCACCAAGATCAATTCTCATCTCAAGCGAGTGAGGCACTGACTAGATCGAGTAATCACCTATCTCTGCGATGGCTAGATGCACATGCATGCTACCAGTGAACTATTAGTTTGAGTAGATCTTATTATTTGTGTTCTTCTTATGTTTCGACGATGAAACATGTTTAAGGGGGGTGGAATGTAGTATGCCTAGGGGGATATTATGTGGTATAGAGGGAGGTACTTAAGGGAATAATGTAATAATATGATGGACCATAGTTAATAAATATAGTTGTTAACCTGCATCATGTAAGGGACCATAAGTAGTTAGAAATAGTGTGATAAGCCCATTATATTAGATATATGGTATTGAGGGACCGATGGTAATGACCCAGGGTATTGTATGTATGAAGCCTATATAGAGGCTAGAGACTCCCCATTGAGAGATGTGAACGATTATTGAATTGACAAGCATATAGCGTGTGGAGTGCTCTCCTTCCTTAGGAAGTGATTGTATGGTGTTACCCTACCTCAAGGTTTTTATATTAATAAAGGTCTGAAGTTTATATATTTCTCTCTTGTTATTTTTGGGCATATTTCTATTTTCATATATTTGCAGGTCAATTCTATTATAGCATATTTTGTTTTAGTTTTTTTAGTTTGTCCAGCGAGAAAGGTTATGAGAGTCAAGGGAGCCTACTATGAAAGGCTGCATGCTGGCGATATGCAGTACTGCATGTCGGTTGAATGATGTCGTTTGAAGTATTTCTGAGGGATGGAGGGCTCAACTAGATGAAGCGAGCATGGAGAGCCATGGATGTGAGCCTGTAGGAACCTATAGTTCATTGCTAGCACTGATAATTACTATGTTTTTTCATTGAACTCCTATGAAGGGGCTTTTATGGTATTTGCATGCCTAAAGTTCAGTGTGAGTATTGGATTTATCAAATCTTTCTAGGATTGGTTGAATTAGTGTGAGTGAAGAGAAAAGATGTCGGATTCATCGAATGAGAGCAAGTAGAGGTCGTGGTTCTTGAAAGGAAAGAAGATCGAGGTCTCGAGATCGAATCTAGATCCATATGTGTGAGGGAAAGTATGGTATCCAAGCAAGTCTCAAGGCATTTATAGCTTGGCTCTTGAAGAAAACTGGCATGAGGATTCGCTGAGTTTCTTGGAAATATTTTCTTGTAATTACAAAATCTTGAATCTGCATGGCCCTAGTTAGGTATCCAACCATGCGACGTGTAATCTTTGAATGGTGTTCAGGTTTTTCTATATTGGACGATTATCGATCAATTATTCCACTGCTTTCTTTCAATTTTCATCCTCTGTGATCTTCTTTACCTAAAGGTAGTTAGTTGTTCTTCAAATATAATCCCGACACTAGTTCTTGTGATTAGAGTTTGTAATTTTTTTGTTTAAATATTATGACCAATTTGCTAAGCGTAAACCCTGACAGTTTTCTAATGGATGGAAGTCTCAATAATGTTTCCAAAGACTGCCTTCTAATGGATGCTAGGGAAATGTTTATGGAGAAGCTCTTGGGATTTTCCCCACAAAATTCAAATTCTAATTATGCTGCCTATGATGTAGGCGATTTGAATGAGATTAAGTAGGTGGATGTTTTTTTTATGAATATGGGAGTTTTTTTTTTTATTCATGTTTTGTAATCACAGTTGGAGTTTTTTCATGGCAGTAATGGCAACGCTTCCAAGGATGCCAAGATTGGCAAGAAAATGGGTGAGCTTCAGCTCGCAATGTAGTTCATTTTCTCATCTCTGCTGAACATGTTGCACAAGCTACTACCACGGAAGAGGTGGCCACTCCACTCAGATTGATGGATTAGTCATATTGAAAATCATAAAGCATTGCAAAGAATGTTCGACTACTCTTGTTACTGGCCAACTTTTGGGTTTGGATATTGGAAGCGTTTTGGAGGTCACCAACTATTTCCCATTCCTAAGCCAAGCAGCATAGAGGACTGCAGTTATTTGTTCGATTTACAAAACTTGAAGATGCTTGAGCTGCATAGAATATAAATGGGTAGCTGGAAATTGCTGGTCAAAACATAAAGGTGTCAGTGATCAATTTGAAATACAAGATTTTTGGGCTAATGATGATGATTTTAAGGCTCATTTTAATAATGAGTGTGCCATGTCATGGTATTTCTGGTTGTTATTAAAGTGACATTGGTCTAACCAACTACTGTCACAGTTCTGAGTGTGTGTTGGAACTAGTCATTCCAACAATACACAAATTTGCAAGACATCATGAAGACTTGATATCAAAGATGGCATTAGAGGAGTTGCATAAGATATTAAAGGATGATGGACAAAAAAGTGAAAGCTTGTGTGAATTAGTGTGAGTTTGTGGAACAGAGTCATGGTGTATTAAGCGTCACATACATTTATTAGTAAGAAAGCCCTGGATGTTTTGTAGTGGTCTTTGTAATGAATGTACCTGATAACTCCAAAAGTTGGAGTGTGTAATGTAATATGAGACATGTGTACCCCCATGAAGTGCACAGTGATCTTAAAACCACTTTGTGATTTCAGGTTTGTGGTAAGCTGGAAACAACTTTGCGGTGTAGAATTTTGGTAAGCCAGACACCATGTATGAGAGTGAGGTGGACATGGATTCCTGTATGCATGGTTTAGGGTCAGCTGAAAAAACCCTTGACATGGTTTAGGGTGAGTCAAGAAAACCCTGGGCATGGTCGAGGGTAAGCCAATAAAACTCAGAGCATGGTTATGGGTAATTCGAGAAAACCCACGATGATGATGATGGAGGGGGATTTGCAGGTACAGGTACATGTATGCAGTTATAAAGGTTGACATAACCATGTATGAAAATGGAATCCTAATAGACTAGTGGTGTCAACAGTTTGGAACCCATGCATTCTGGTAGATGGTTGTTCCTTTATCTAGACATTGACATATTCTTTTGTCATGTTTGACCACAACTAGACTTTCCATATTGAGATTGAGACAAGTAGTCATTAAGGTGGTGACTTGGAAATTTAGTTCCTACTTGTCTTGGTTGTGACTCTTTCTAAGTAAAGGAGTCTGTTCCTATTCCTTAGGAGTTGTTAATATCTAGATTTCTATGTTGGTGTGTGGTTGAGATATTCTCTAAACTAAGTGATTGTGTGTCTAAGATAGTCTACCTATCTTGATACAACACTAAATGTATTTATATGTAACATTGTTTGATATGAATATAAAATCCGTGTGCATTATTGAATTTTATCTCTCTAGGCCAAGTATAGGAGTAGGCAATTTGGCTACCAACGAGCGCAATGCGATGGAAAGGATGAGTAAAGGAGATGAATAAGGAATGGATATTCAAACATATAATAGAATCCCATTGGGTTCAAGCCTGGGAGCAGCCAATGCTTACACAAATTCTCGTTAACTGGAGAAATTACAAGCATCATCAGACGATACAAAATACAACGATCATATTCCAATATTTGACAAGCTTCGAAGCGACCTGAGTTCGGGTGGAGGCCACTCATATGTACAAAAATCTCCATCGAGAATGAGCATGTAGTTATCCTCCAATGCTTTGAGGAAGACATCCTCCAGTCCAAGAATAAGTTAAAGGATGCATGAAGGCAGAAGAAAAAGGTGGAGAAAACAAGTGGAGTTTTTGATTGGAAGATTGCATGCGATGGTGGTGGTATGGACTCTTATGTCACACCAACTCTGCAAATGTTCTGGATCGCAACTATCCAAAGTTAAGGATTCTAGATGCAAGTTTAAATTATTCCATTTTTCTTATACAAGGCCATGCTAGGCTTTAACGAGCCCGACATTCTTTAAATTTTTTATCACCATTCTTTTTAGTAGAAATAAACATAACACTCTTATATTAATAGGAATGTTTTACATTTTCGATCGGTATTTAGCCAGTGGAGACAACACTTCTTACTAATTTCCATCAGAACAGGCAACAAAGATCTTATGTGCGAACAAAAAATACCCTACCTCTCAATGAGGCATACATTGCAAAGGGAAACAACAACATAAGAATAGAGACAAAGAAATAGAGGAGTGGCTTCAGCTCATGCAAAATCCTAATGGGAAAAATAAAATAGAAGAAAACAGTAGGGGGTAGAGCTTATAGTTCAAGTAACCGCTGTCCACAGATCGCTCCACTTTGTAAGACCTCAAAGAACATATACCCAACAAGCATGGGCACCCCACCTTTGGAAAGAAGGTTTGCTAAAGGTTTTCTCTCATGATAGATATGTTGGATAGAGACCTCTATGAAGGTAGACCTTAGCTTCGAGATCATTTGTGCCCAGTTGTAAAGTGAGGGGACATCTAGAGTATGTCGGCTTTGAATCCATCTGATCACCAAGAGAAAATCTCCATCAACCAAAAAATTGTCTAAATCTAGCCATTTGGAGCATTGCAACACACCCCATAATGCCAACAACTTAGCTTGACAGTTATCCCCGACACTAGAGGACTAATAGAGTTTGTAATCGATAGAGGGATCCAATTTGAGTAAGACACCACAACCATAGTCTTCATCCGAGAAAGCACCATTAACAAAGAAAATCAGGAACCTGCCATCTAAATCAATGAATGAAATGGTTTTGGATGGGGATTTGGGGTACTAGGGGACAATTTCCATGAAAAGAGTCAAGATCCAGAGGGAGGCAGACATAGAGCTTATTTCTAGATAACCAAATTCCCCACAAGACATAAAGAGGGGCAACTCTATAAGCAATGTCTTGAAGAGACCAGGACTCAAAAAAGGAAAGAAAGGAGGAGCAGTCATAATGGATATTGATACCAAGGAGGAGAGGGACCATTGTCTACATGTCAGAAACAAAGGGACAATGCATGACTAGAAGGAGACAGTCCTCGGAATCCAACTGGCAAAGAGAGCATCTACCAGGCCCCACAAACCCTTTTTTTAAGTGTCGGTCCCAGGAGAGGATGCGATTTTATAAGACCAACTAGAAGAATTATTTAATTTTTAGAGGGATTTCCCATAGCCAGAATTCAGAGGTGTAGCTAGCAAGACGAAGAGGGGGGATATGGGAGGAAATATAGTCACGCACATCCTTTGCAGCGATCCACCCATTTACAATCTGTCCACCCCAAACAAGTTGATCTCGTCACATATTGAATGAGATTTCAACCTAAGTGAGATGATTGTGGAAAGATTCCCATTCAGTGGCCAAGGTATCTGGAATGCCTACCTGTTGAGCATGAAGCCAAATTGAAGCATGGAAGGGGAAGGGAATGTCTAATTTGGGGTTGGCCAAATTATGGAACCCCAACTGGATGAGAGAGTGAATCAAGGGGACCGATAATATGTGGCAGCCCAACATACCTTTAATGGAATCCCTACCAATAAGAATTTGTTGTCCATCACCCACCAAACACTGAATATTGCTGCAGATCCATGGAATAGCATGTTTGAAACTATAAAAAATATATGTTGCATTGGGATTCAATGGCGCCCCTGCCCACACCCATTCCTCCAGGCCCTGAAAGTTCATATATTTAGTGAATATAATGGTATGCCAAAGGCCCCTTTCCCTAAAATCCTACCACATATTCATGTTCAAGAGGCCGATATTGAATCTTCTGAGATCCAGGATGCCCCAACTACCCAAATTAACAAGCATGGAGATTGTACTAAGAGCCACAAGGTTAAGTTTTCTCTGTGTGCACACACTAGACTGAATAAAGTTAGGAACAATGGAGTTCATTTTATGAATAATGGTCTAAGGAATATAAAAGAGATGTATCCAGAAAAAATGAAGCACATGCAACACCACCTTGGTCATGATGACCCAGCCCCCTAGTGACTTCCATTTATGGCCCCATCAATTGACCATCTTCTTGAATTTGCAAACGATCTAGACCCAGTAAAGAACTTTGTATTTTGAGGGTTTTAAAAAGAGCTCTAGGTATTTAAATCCATTAGACAAGGGGCAGATGGAAATTCCAAATAAATTTTCAATTTCAATTTTCTCTTTCAAATACCATCATCCGATATGAGTTCTGATTTGGAGCTATTGATATGCAGCCCAGTAGGGTTCCAAATTTCAAGAATACATTGTGGAAGAATGTCCACTCTGAAATATTTGTAGTAACAACGCAAAGAATGTCATCCACAAATAGAATATCAGTCAGGTTGTATGTGTTGGAAATCCAATAACGAGAAATATTGACAACTTCTATCAATGCACATATTTCCCTACTAAAGGAGTCCATAAATGGGATGAAGAGTAAAGGTTGTGTAACCTTGTCTGACGCCCCTGTGCATCTTGAAGAACTGAGTTGGCTCCCCATTGATGAGGACATCCATTGAGGCTGATGATATGCATGCCTTGATCCATGAAACATGCCTATGATTAAACCCAATTTTCTCCAAGATCATGGTGAGATATTCCCATTCCACATAGTCAAATGCCCGAGAAAGGTCGATTTTCATTAGACAAGATTTTACATTCCTCATCTTGATCAGATGTATACATTCTTGTGTAATTTCCATCGCATCCTGTATCCTCCTGGTAGATAAGAAACCAAATTTCTCCATAGATACATGAGGAGAAATAATCTTCTTCACACGGTTAGCGAGGAGTTTAGACATCATTTTGTAAATAGTATTGCACAAGGAAACTGGCCTATAGTCAAGGAAAGAAAGTGGTTTTTGAATCCTAGGAATCAGAGTAAGAAAGGTGGAGTTAATAGATGATGGAATGAGCCTATAAAGATTCACAATCTCTGCCAAGTTGACTAGATCTAATCCCATCAGCTCAAAGAAATGGAGGAAGAACTTAGCTAGCCAACCATCGGGCCCTCGGCTCTTATTCTTGGCCATCTCCTTCAGAGTCTGGAGCAGTTAAAATTATGATATTTGAGCATTCACGAGTAATATACCATCATCATTGACCATGACAAGGGAAATGATTTCTTAAGTCCATTTTATATGCCATATGAGCTTCATCCCTATCCTTGAATTTCTTTTTGAAGTGTTGGAAAGCCACCAACTGAATGTCCATAGGGGAGGAGAGGGTAATACCTACTTCATTTGTGATAGTCCAAATCATATTTTGTTGTTTTCTTTTGTAGGTAGCCTGGTGGAAAAAATTTGTGTTCTTATCTCCACCCTTTATCCAAGCAAGGCGACTTTTCTGCCTTCGTTCCTCTTCCAATATTGTGATGATTTCCTCCCTCTTTTGAATCAGATTTATAATTTCCTTGTTCTTTAGGCAGAGAATAGACCAAGAGAAATCGGGTCAATAAGGAGGGAAATCTCATGCTCAATGAAGTGCAACTCCTAGTTGAGTGCTTCTTGTTAGCAATGGACCCAGGATTTAACAGCAACATTCAATCTCCTTATTTTTTTATGTAATTCGATATATGGGATCATCCAAAGGTGGAGAAATCAATGCAGACTATGATTTATGGATCAGGTTTTGGAACTTAGGATTGTTGACCCATATATGTTTGAATTTAAAGGGTATATTTCCATGTGTTAATTCATCCTACCACCCCAAAGAGATAGGATCATGGTCTGAGATTTCAGAGAACAGAGTCCAATATTTGATGTTGATCAACCTTTGGAACAAAAAACAATCCACAAAGAACCTGTCTAATCCTTTTGCAATGAGCTCAACCCCTAATCGACCATTTATCCAAGTCGGGAAGAGGGGATCAGGGATGATATCTTTGAGGGTTTTTCGGCCAAAAAGGTCAATTAGGAAAGGGGAAAGTGCATCCATTTTTTACATGTCACCCCAACACTCATCGACCTCCAATTTAAAGTTTATATCCCCTACCATGATCATATGATTAATGTTCATAATGCCAGAAGAGTCCATCAAGTCCCAAAAAGCTTTAAGATTTTTGTATGGGGCATAACCATTAATAATACAAAGTCTGTCATTCCAGACCCTACAGTGACCAGGAAGTATAATACCAACAAGAAATTTGAATGCCTGAAAGGAGAAGTGTGTGGGTTTTTAGATGGAAGCTAGACCCCCAGAGAAACCCTGTGAGCTAGTGGCACAACCATGCCATGACGGACATATTTTGAGAAGAATCTCTAGGGCATGTTCATTTGACAACATGGTTTCCTCGAGCAGGATAATTAAGGGTTTGTTTGTGATATGCGGTGTTTGAGGGATCAAATTGTATTGGTAGATCCCAAGCCTCTGATGTTGAAAGAAATCACCTTTATTAAGGAATGGATGTGTTGGGATATGATGCTCTAAGGTCCCAGGAAGGAGCTTCCTCCAATGATTCAAGAGATCCATTCGCTGGTCCAAGATCAAAAGAAGGATATAGTGTCTCCCCAACAGCTTCAGAGAAATGGGTGTTTACTTTAGTCACAATATCCCCACATAGGGATAGTTTCTTATACTTATTTTCCTTCTTTATTTTCCCCCAGCTGGGGTTAACATTCTTCGGCCCCCCTGTGGACTTGGATCTGAAATATTGAGAAGTAAGTTTATTTATTGATAGAGCTTCAATACCAATTTTTGGATTACCTCGCAGTGGAAGTATTTCTGAATCTGTCAATGTGGGGGACAAATTAACATCGCCATTTTCAGTGTTATGAATTGGGGACAACAAAGAAACTTTGCTCGACTTCTTTGGAGTCAACTCGATATATTTACCTTTCCTTTTAGAGGGATTCCTTGGTGAGTGTTTAATTGGCTTCTCCTAGGCACATCAATATTTGTTGAAGGGAACTTCTTCCCTGATAGGAGAAGTAGCCCCACTGGCCAAGGAATTTGTACAAATTAGAGCATCTTGGGAGGCTTTTCTTGCAGTGTCTAGCATATCTTTAGGGGACCAATCCGAAGAAAATTTGTTGTCAATATTAACAGGTTATCCAATAATAAAGATAGACTCCTTTTTCCTACAGTGGATTCTGTAGTTTCAACTCAGACAGTTGGCCATTAGGTGTCTAGTTTTGTGGCATACTATGCACCTGAATGGGATCCCCCAGTATTCAATTTGTTGACGAATGGAAAAGGTTTCCCAATATATCTTGATAGCCGCATGAAGAACTCCTGATAAATCCACTTCCCCCAGGAAATAAGTCACTTTTTTATCTTTTAGGTCCATGCAACCTTCATCCACATAATACAGTTTCCCAATTTTTTTTGAAATTTCCCAAATTCCCTTTTCATCCAAAGCCCAATGGGAAGGTCAGGATATTTAGTCCATATGATCTTATGCTTGGTGGCCTCCACCACTCGGTCAAAACCCACTTTCTAATTTTTTAATGCCAGGACACCACATCCTTTTACCCATGGTAAAGTGGAAAATTTGGCTTCATCCTCTTCCATTATAAAGTGGAATCCAAACCAAACATTTACCATCACGCTGAATTTTGGCCTATAACCGAGGAGGGAAGTCCAGTTGTTTTGTATCCATTCATTAATTTGTGCACTGTTCATTCTAATGCATTCCTAGTGGCCAACCAACAGATGTTTCCTTACCATTCCTTCTTGTGGATTTATTTAGAATAATTATTACAATAGTATATTAGTAAGATTACTTTGTTGGTTGTTGAGTCTTGTTGAGATACTTTCTCAACAATAATTTCTTACTTTAGAAATTGCAGGATCTCATGAACATTATTTATGTGGCTTGTATTTTACCTTTGACTGAAAATATACAAATAGTTTTTGTTTGGAATTCATGTGCACTATGTGTTGTCCTCAAATTTCTTATTTGGTATCAAAGCCAATTCTAGCTTGTCTCCCTCAAGGAGGGCTACAAGGAAGATGTGAGAGGCTATGATAATTGATTCCCTATAAATATGTAGGTGTGTGAGATTATATTTATCTTTATTGCAGAAAATAGAATCGTGTAAATGCCCCAACTACTTTTGTGCCTACTTCGATGTCAGTGTTCCTGTTGTACTTGATTATGCTTACAATATTAATTTGATTGTGCGTATTCAAATTAGATGATGACATAAATTGTTGTCATGATATGGAGACTTAATCGTAGATTTTCTTTTGGATGTTAAAATATGTGATTGCTCAAACTTGATAAAGAATATATAATGGCTAGGGTCTTAGTGACAGAAGAAAGATGGAGATGATGATGGATGGTCACGATACAATGATGCTTCTAATGGAAGTGGATAGTTTTATGGTTATTGATTTTGTTGCGGTGAGATTTGTGTAGTTTTTCCTTCTGTTTGTAAAACTGTAGAACCAATTATTGAATAATGTTGGACAATTTTTTTAGATTATTAATCCTATTGTCATTTGTGACTGTTCATGTGATGAAAAACCCTGTTCATATGACTACGGGGTAATCAATAGTTTGTAGGAGTCAGTGGAGATCATTGTTGATTCTCTGGCTCATGGATGTATAAATAATGATGATGGCTAATGAAATAAAAAAGATCACTTTGTGAGTCTTCATAGTTCTAACATGGTATCAAAGCCATAGTTGAGTGATCTCAGTGGAGTGAAGAGATGAGGGCTCGGTGTTGTGTTGAAGTGTAAAGTGTGAGCATTCCATATTGAGCGTCTGCATGACATAGAGCCAACTGTGGTGTTTTAGTGCAACTGCATAACTTGTAGAGGGTCGAACGAGGCATGTAGTGCTGACCTATGTTGTGGAGTTGTGTGTGTTTGAGTGTTCTCTGGAAGAGGGCATAAGCATGACCAAGAGTTAGCATATGAGTTGAGAAATCCATGGATTAAGCTCTCGACAATGGAGAGTCGATTGTGGAAGTGCACTAGTTGATTGTGGGGCTTCTTGAAGTTGAGGTGAAGATCAAGTTGTTTATTGGAATATATGCTACACATTGTGGAATGGTCAGAGAAACTATGGACCTCCTTTCGACCCTGATTTTTGTTTCTCAGTGTCGTCGTTGGAGCAAGTGGACTAAAATCAATGTGAGGAAACCGTGTGGGGGAGGCACAAACCTTTATTTGCATCTGTTGTTGTTAGAGTTGTGTTGTGTGTATCTAGAAAGATCACACCCTGTGTTTGGAAGGAGATGTGAGTGTTGGGCACTGTGTTGCGAGTTAAGAAGGGGCGTAAAGGAGCTTGATAGCTTGTGCACCAGAGAGTTGTCTTCTGGATCAGGGAAATTATTTTCCAAAGGACTGATTCACTATTTTTGGTGGGCGTTGAGGTTTGTTGAGGAACCGCTGCCCACATGGAGTAAAAAAATTGAAACAATGTGTTGTTCGATCCCAGAGAGTATTTGGTGTATTAAGGAGACCTAGGAGTTGGAAGAACGACATGGAGCATTGGAGACCGAGGACGTGACGAAGTGGTGGTGAGGCCTTGTGCTAAGTGAAATTATGTGTGAGGCCTTGGAAGTACACCAGTTGTTGATCGCACACCATAAAGTGCATAAGAGCCTGTGTGTAGGTTTTGAAGCATGGATGTTGTTGGTCGTATGATCATTTATTGTGGGTTGTGTGAGTATGGATCAAGTTGCCAAGAGGATGAGCTTCAACTTGCTCAGCAGAAGTATGGTGCAATCCGTTTGGTTCGGTTTGAGAGAGTGAGATCTTACTATTGTGGGAAAGTAGCATAGTGTGATAATTGTTGGGAATAATGCACCCAGATTCACTTAGAGCCTTGCCCCCTTTTGGATCATATCTTGCGTAAGATCCAAGTGGTTGCTATTACATTATGAATGACTAACCCTTGTATGCAGAACCGAGTTTCTGCTGAAGAGGGTCGTTCTGACCATGGCGCCTATGTGGCATAGATCCTAAAGAGTTTCTGCTGAAGAGGGTTGTTGTGACCATGGTGCCTATGTGGCATAGATCCTAAAGAGTTTCCAGTCGAGTTTTGGTAGATAAGAGTGTGTACAACTGAGTGTCCACTGAAGACGGTTGTGCTGACCATGATGCCTATGTGGTATAAATGCAGAGAGTTTCTAGGGAATGTTGGTATGTAGGAGTGCCTACAACTAAGTGTCCTCTGGAGAGGGTTATGCCGACCATGATGAATTTGTCACGTAGATCATAAAGAGTTTTTAGTGGAGTGTTTTTAGATAGGAGTTTCTGCAACTGAGTGTCCGCTAAAGGAGCAGCCTAAGGGGGCTTTCTATGAGGCAACAACAAGAATGGCCCACCCTGGTTATCAATAAGTGCCTTTCAAGGGATAAAATGGCACTATCTGGGTCGTGGAGTCCTACAAAGTGGATTGTGCCAACGTAAATCTTACCGAGCTTAGTCAATACATTCAATTCCAACTTTAGTTGGTGGATTCACAATGTTGTGTGATGTGTGTGGAGCTTGGCACAACCATTGTTTGTAGCAGTGTGGAGCAATGATGAGGAGGACATTGAGCTGCCAGCCCGTTTGAGCCATACATGTGGAGGAGCCTCAAAATATTTGGAGGTTTGCTTATTTTGTGGAGTCAATCTGTTAAATGACAGAGGTATCATTCGGAATTGTGAGACTAAGTCACGGATCTGCTTGTGTTGAGAACGAGTTGAAATTGATGAACCTGATGTGAAAGACGTGGTGGCACTTGATTTGTGTGTTGGAAAAGAGAAACCGACTATTGTAGCATTGAATGGTATAATTGCATCCAACAAGGCCACTAATATAAGCGTGGAAATGGATTGCTTTGGGGAGTCGTAAATGAAGCTGTGTGAAACCAATGGAAAAAAATGAAAGCCCCGTTATCAAGTTTTTTTATGTACTGTTGTAAGCCTTAGTTGAGACTAAGACCAATAGGCAGCTTAAATTTTAGGTCATTGTGATAAAGGGGAGGTGTTAGAGTATTAATCCCGATGTCGTCTGTGACTGTTCATGTGATGGAAAGCCATGTTTATAGGATGACGGGGTAATCAATAGTTAGTAGGAATCAATGGAGATCACTGTTGATTCTCCGTCTTATGGAGGTATAAATAATGGCAATGGCCAATGAAATAAAAAAACTCACTTTGTGAACCTTCATAGTTCTAACAAAATTATAATAGTGGTTCTTGGCACTTAGATACCCTCGAACACATGAATAGTTTGATTGTGTTTATATTGTTATGGTTTGTTGTTCTTGGCACATGGAAACCCATGAAAAAGGACTACAGGTTATAATATGAGATCCTCTTGTGTTTATAAGGTAAATTTGTTTTATCAATTTTTGAACACATTCATTATCTAGATATCCATCCTAGCAACTGACAGATACTCGAAAGTGAAATATCCGACAAATGATGGTTAGTCCATAGGATGGTTCATTACTTGACAACTCTTATTGTGAAAGCCTTGATGAGATGAGTTTGTAAACATTGTTGATCATGCAAATTCGTCAAATATGGTCGAAGGCGTTTATGTTTTAAATGGATTTCAAGTGATAGCTCGAAGATGAGGTGGTGAAAAAAGAGTAGTGTTTGCAAGATTTTAGAGTGGATATGAGTGTTGATGAAGACTAGTCAAGCATACGCAACTATATGTCATTTATGAATCTCATAATAATCTTTGTAATGATGTAATGTAAGCATTAAATGGGGGACTTGGAATAATGCTTACAATAGTATATAGGTAATGTTAGTTTGTTAGTTGTTGAGTCTTGTTAAGATATTTTCTTAGCAATAATCTTTCACTTTAGAAATTGTTGAATCTCATGAGAACTATTTATGTGGCTTGTATTTGTGTCTTTATTAGTAATATACGAATATTTTTTGTGTGGAATTTATGTGCACTGTATTTTCTCCTCAAATTTCTTATTGATTTTTCAAATGCAATGCTAATGCAATGCTAATGCTGATTTGTCCTAGAAAAATGTTTTGTACATTTATCGTCAACTTCTTAAGAAGAGTACGTCGGGTTCTCTTCTTGTCAACTTTCTCCTCTCGTCAACTTTCTTTTTCATAGTTATGGAGAGAGATGTGTTTACAATTTTCCACTTTTATTGGGAGTACTCATATTTATGTTTGTAGATGTTTCTATTTTATTTTTTTATTGTAAGGAATTTCCATGTATTATGGTTTTTAAGTATTTTTATTTTAAATAGTTTTTCTTTAAATTTAATTTAAGTTAATCAATAATTGTTTTTCTATTTTGGAAAAATATTTGATAGATTTATTTTATTATTAAATTATCAGCTTCATCCTTAGAGTAGTTAAAATAAAGGTTAGATTAAATATTTAGATTTATTTCAAAAGTAGTGATATATTTTCAATATTTTTAATTATATTGATTAATTAAAAACAAAATGTCACATGCACAACTGTCATATGAAATGAGTTATTATTTTTTAAACAAGTGTCATTGATAAGCCACGGGATTGAAATAAAACCTATTTACAAGTTAATAATCTCCATATTAAGATGGAGATAATTCTCAATGGTTAAAAATATTGTTACATGTTTTTCTAAATCTATATATATGGTTACGCTAGTTATGAGGTGAATGGTAAGAATTTAACTTCTATGGATTTTTTAGAATATTCTTAATAATAGTCACAAATATAGGTTGTTAAAAATACAGTCAATTTTTTTTTCAAATAATTTTCTTTATTTAAATAACTAAAAATTTTTCTTTTCCTTTCTTTTTCTTTTTTATTTTGTTTTAATATAAATTTGCAATAATTTTTATAATAATAAATAAAATAATAACAAATAATCTTAAATAATTGGATATGCTTTATTTTATTTTTATTGTGTAATTTTTTTATTATTTAAGATAATTGTTAAGGAATATTACCTAACTTGGTATTTAGTAAGTTTAATTCTTTCTCCACTTAGATTTTATTCTCCAAACCAAGGTATTTTGGATTTACTAATAACAAGATAAAACTTCATTTTCTATTAATTTAGAAATTTATTAAAATATATCCTACAATAAAATCATAAAATCATTTGAAGAGATATTTTATTAATATTTAAAATAAATTTCTTAATATTTTTTGAAAAAGGTATCATGGCTTTCTATGTATGATGCAATTGAAAATTAAAATAATAATCTAAACAACGGTCTATTTAATCATTTTAAACATGAATTTCAAAATATCAGGATCATATATTTAATCATTCTAAGCATGAATTTCAAAATATCAATATACACATGGGGATCATATTTTTGTTCCGTTGTAAGAGCTTTGCAAAAAGGAAAAAGTTAATACAATAAATTAAAAAACAGCATTCGAATAAAAGGAAGGATGTGAACCTTTTGAAGATATTATAATGAAAATCAACATAATAAGAATTCGAAAATATGATGGCTATTGTTGAACAATTGAAAACAATATTATATTAATGACAAACATAATATGTAATTGGTTTTTAGTTTTTCTAATAAAATCTAGTTTATTTTTAGTTTTTCTTTAAAAAACATGTATTTAATAATTATATATATTCAATTCTACAATATCCATGTTATTGAATATTCTATGTTCATACATAAAATCTCATTGATATGCATTATTATTTTGTTGTTCAAAAAAGTTTCAAAAAAAATCTCAAACTTTATTAGTTTGAATAAATAATTCATCATAAATTTTTCAATTTCATTATATAAACATAATGGTTCTCATAAATCCATCTAGGGGCTTTTTGTAAGAAATTCTTATGCACAGAGGCACTCTCTAGTCATTGTAATTTCTAAGTTGAAATTGGAAGGGGAGCCTCAAATCATTGCAAAGTGATTTTGTATGCAAGAGGGCACGCATGACATGTTGAAAATAGCAACAAGAAATGCTAAAAATAGAAATGCTAAAAATTGCATTTCAAGATATACTCCAACTCTGTTGGAAATAACAAAAAATATAAATTCTAAAAATAGCATTTCGGGATATATTCCAATTTTGATTTGTCCTTGAATCAAAATTGAGAATTAAAATTTGAATTTAGTATCACTATCTGTTTGAAAAAAAATTAATTAATTCATATTGAGTTAATTAGTTGGAGAAAATCAAACATGATGTCTTTGTGAAGACATGCAACAATTATCCCTTTGATTGAGGAAGTTATCCCTTAATTAAGGAGATAATGATGAGTTGTATTTGAGTTGTAATTAGTTAGCTCAGTTAACTGAGTTAAGTCCAGTTAAATAAGTTCCAAACAATTGGAGGAACTAATTGTGAGTTCAGTTAATTAATGCATGTATGCATGCAACTAATGTACTCCAGATAACAGAATATTCTCTCATAAATAACTCATGCATGTTAGTTCAAACAAAGAGATAGTTGAGATTAAAGACAGGGACATTGTACTATCAGTTGAAAGAATTTGTCTATAAATGAAACTCATTCATGCAGAAGGAATTAACTCCTTCAGGATTGTGCAATTATTTTAGAGTTCAAAGCAGTGTGTGAGGTGAGAATCACACAGGTAGCAGCTGGAGGACCGAAGAGAAACTACACAATGAAATAGGAGGCTTGGAGGGCAGAGGAGAAGGTTTTTTTAAGCCTTGTCTGTCTATGAGCAGCAGTGAGGGATTCTACTGAGAGCTCGATAGCTTCAGAGATAAAGCTTTGTGTAATCCTGAGATATTTCCACTTGTATGATAATATAGATAGCGAAGTTTTTAGCTGAGGCTTTCCCCAAAGTATTCTTCTGTCTTTCATGTATATTGATTCTTTTTCTCTATTATGTGTTCAGCTTGATCTTTCTCAAATCAATTAAGCTTCCACAAGTTTGATTGCTGAAGTAGATTAAGTATTTTACTTTAGTACATTGCATAATCAATTTAATCTACAGTTTCTCTACAAGATGTGTAGAGAGAAAAATTTCTACATGGTATCGGAGTGAGTTTTTGTAGAAAAAATTCTACATAGCATTGGAGCAAACGTTATCATAGCTGTGAACAGTTTACTGAGAAGAACTCGAAGTTTGAAGTTCGGGGTTGCAGGTGCAAACCGAATTCACAAGATGGGAAATTATGCAACTAATTACCCATCGAAGAAGTCCAAGAAGGGATCCTCGAAAGGATCGGTAGGTGAGGCATTAGCCTCTCAGTTCGAAATGGACTTTACCCTCCTCACATGCATGGTGTCATCGATGATGGGTTGTGTTTGGTATATTGACAGTGGAGCACCATTCCACATGATCGGCGATAAAACTTTATTCAGTACCTTGTAGGAGAAGGACCTCTAGATGTGCATAGAGATGGGCGATGATAGAAAGTACCATGTTTCACTTGAAGGTACGGTTGTGTTTCATAGGGAGCATGGAGCTCCTCTCACCCTAATTGATGTGAAATATGTGCGAGGACAGAAAAAGAACTTGGTATCGGTCACGATATTGGAAGACAAAGGCTATGATGTTGTCTTCAGTAAAGGAAAGGAATTCCTGAGACACATAGCCATGGGTCAGACCAAGAGGATTGGGATTCAAGTGAAGAATCTCTACAAGATGGAGGTAGATGATTGTGCTGCACTGAGTTCCAAAGAAAAATTGGTGAAAAGCCAAGATATTGGCGAGTTATGGCATAAAAGGTTGGGCCACTTGCATCATGGGGCCTTGAAGATAATGCAACATATTTCTACCAGACCTCCCAAAGGTAAACTTGAGCAAGTGGACACATGCAAAGGTTGTACCTTGGGTAAGTATGCAAAATCTTCCTTTTAGGATCGAGACAGTTGAGCTGAAGCAATCTTGGAGCGAGTTCATACAGATGTGTGTGGACCATTCTTAACAGCCTCCTCCGCTAAACAAAGGTACTATGCTATTTTCATTGATGATTTTTCTCATAGATGCTGGATCTATTTCAAGCAGAAGAAGGATCAAAACTTCTCAAGGTTTTGTGAGTTCAAATCCTTGGTTGAGAAAGAATCAGGAAAGAATATCAGGGCCTTGCGAAGCGACAATGGTGGAGAGTATGTATCTCAAGAGTTTAAGGACTTCTATGCTGAAGAAGGAATTAAACGGGAGTTGATGGCACCCCACAACCCACAGCGGAATGTGGTGGCTGAAAGGAAGAATAGAACGATTGTGGGAGCAGCTCAGGCGATGCTGCATGACTAAGGCCTACCACTTCATTTGTGGGCTGAGGCATGCAACATAGCAGTTTACTTGTAGAATAGAAGCTCACATCGCATACTTGGGATGAAGACACTAGAGGAAGCATTCTTTGGGAACAGACCAGATGTGAGTCACTTCAAGATCTTTGGCTGATCGGTTTATTTCCATGTGACAAAGGATGCCCGGAAGACGCTAGAGACGACAACAGAGTTGGGGATACTTGTGGGGTACACTGATACTCCCCATAACTATCAGGTGTATTTGCCTACCTGTCAGAGGACAGTGGTTCGCAGAGACCTTAAGTTCGATGAGTTGAAGGCCATGCGAGTTTCCCTTGAGAGGGAGCTGAATATGCATGTAGAGGAGGAACTTTTGGTTCCTAAGGAGGAGGAGCCTCAGACTAATGCGGAGCAGTCGCATGCAGAGGTTACAGGAGTGGAGACATCCACTCATGTAGAGTTTTCCAAAGATGGGCAAAAACTCACAAGGGATGCTGAAAGATTGTTGACAGATGCGAGAGAATGTGGGAGAACCATCTTCTCAGCGCAAATAGAGGAGGTCACCTGAGAGGTACACTATTTACATGGACCTTGTTGGGGAATAAGTAGAGACTTCCAATAGGGGGAAATTTCAAGCCAAGTGGGTAGAGGGATCACATGTAGCCATACCTCCAGGTGTGAGGTGGGGAAATGTGAAGTGATAGTCCCAAGAAGGCTGAAATAGGGGCAGGATCCTTTAGGAACCCAGCCTCTTTGATTAGACCTTGCTACGGGACCCCTGACGAGGAGTGGTAGGACTGGCTGAGTGGGTAGAGAAAGATGCGAATGGACCGAGAGAGGGAGCTTTAGCATCAAAGGGTGTTTCTAGCCTAATAGGGAGGTCAGTTGGGAGATTAGTTACTTACTTCTCAGTAATTGAGTTGCAGTGCAGCAGTGTGTAGAACAATGCAACATGATAAGAGGAGGTGCAATGCGGATGCATGTTGGGAGATAGCACTAGCAGCAACACAGATGCAACAGGAGGAATCAGTGGGATTGATGCAGTTAGAGATCAAAGTGACAGAGGCGAGAGCAGTCAGATACTGAAGAGAACAAAGGTGTAGAGTTTTTAGTCAACAGAGGAAATAGCAGTCAGAGACTTTGATGATAGATGCATCATACTGATTCAGGATGTATATTTTTTATTTCTGGAGTTGTTGCAGCAACAACACTTGAAAGAAGTGTTGCATGCAGAACATTCCAAAGGTTCAGGATCAGGTTCAAGTTGAATGTCTTTCTTGTTGAGAGGGAGTGTTGAACATAGCAACAAGAAATGCTAAAAATAACATTACTATAAATATCATTTCAGGATATACTCTAACTCTGTTGGAAATAGCAAAAAATAGAAATGCTAAAAATAACATTGCTATAAATAGAATTTCGGGATATATTCCAATTTTAATTTGTCCTTGAATCAAAATTGAGAATTAAAATTCGAATTTAGTCTCACTAACTGTTTGAAAAGTAATTGATTAACTCATCTTGAGTTAATTAGTTGGAGATAATCAAACATGAAGTCTTTGTGAAGAAATGCAACAGTTATCCCTTTGATTGAGGAAGTTATCCCTTAATTAAGGAGATAAAGATGAGTTGTATTTGAGTTGTAATTAGTTAGCTCGGTTAACTGAGTTAATTCCAGTTATATTAGTTCCGAACAGTTGGAGGAACTAATTGTGAGTTCAGTCAGTTAATGCATGCATGCATGCAACTAGTGTTCTCCAGATAACTGAATATTCTCTCATAAATAACTCATGCATGTTAGTTCAGACAAAGACGCAGTTGAAATTAAAGACAGGGACATTGTACTATCAGTTGGAAGAATTCTCCTATAAAGGAAACTTATCCGTGCCGAAGGGATTAACTCCTTTAGTATTGCACAGTTATTTCAGAGTTCAGAGTATTGTGTGAGGTGAGAATAACACAGGTTGTAGCTGGAGGACCTAGGAGAAACTACGCAATGAAATAAGAGGATTGGAGGGCAGAGGAGAAGGTTTGTGAGAAACCTGGCTGTCTATAAGTAGCAGTGAGGGATTTTACTAAGCGCTGGATGGCTTGAGAGCTAAAGCTTTGTGTAATCCTCAGATATTTCCACTTGTATGATAATATAGATAGCAGGGTTTTTAGTTGAGGCTTTCCCCAGAGAATTCTTGTGTGTTTCATGTGTATTGATTCTTCTTCTCTGTTATATGTGTTCTGCTTCATCTTGCTCAAATCGATTAAGCTTCCACAAGTTTGATTGTCGAAGTAGATTAAGTATTTTGCTTTAGTACATTGCATGATCAATTTAATCTACAGTGTTTCTACAAGATGTGTAAAGAGCATAATTTCTACATGACATTCAATGATTTTAAAATAATGTTTTCTTTTTTTTTTAAATAAAGGTAGTTTATATTTTCTATTATAAATGGGTTATGATCATTTTATACCATAAATTAATATAAAATGTAGATTAATAGCTTTTTGTAAGAAATTCTTATGCATATAGGCATTCTCTATTCATTGTAATTTCTAAGTTGAAATTGGACGGAGAGCCTCAAATCATTGCAAAGTGATTTTGTAGGCAAGAGGGCATCCATGACATTCAATGATTTTCAATTAATTATTTTTTTTAAATAAAAGTAGTTTATTTTTCTTTTATATATGGGTTGAGGTCATTTCATACCATAAATTAATATAAAATTTAAATTAATAAGTTTAAAACAAGTATTTTAAAAATATCCAAAATTTCAAAGTTGTTACTCACTTATTGCTTTTATCTTTATTTTCGTAAAGATAAAACTACACAATCTCTATTTTACCTTGAGCTTATTATCTATTGGTTGATCTATCTTTACTTTCCTAAAGATAAAAATACTCCATTTCTATTAAAACAAAAACAAAAATACAAAATCTCCATTTTACCTCAAACTTATTAAATTCTCTTCTCATCTTTTACCAAAATTTGAGAAAGACCAACAAAAACAAAACCAAGGAATATGATGGCTATCTATATAAATACAAACTTTAAATTAATCTAAAATCCTAAAACTAATTCCTTAAGCATATTACAATTGGCCTCTTCAATTATTGAAGCAAAAAATTGTATCTTATATCTCCAAGAAAGTGGATTATGAATTAGTTTGTCGAAGTAACCAAACTTAAACCTAAATGACTATTGCATCTATGGATAAAGAGGAATTTCCCCTCTTGATCCAAGTTTTTTTTAAGAGAAGAAACGAAGAGTAAGAAAGTTAATTTTTTAGGCCAATATAAACCGTATTTAAAATTTTTATAAATGTTAAATTTTAATATGAATT
>APFE030218915.1:120573-136064 GCA_000404065.3 Pinus taeda
AATTAAATATTTAGATTTATTTCAAAAGTAGTGATATATTTTCAATATTTTTAATTATATTGATTAATTAAAAACAAAATGTCACATGCACAACTGTCATATGAAATGAGTTATTATTTTTTAAACAAGTGTCATTGATAAGCCACGGGATTGAAATAAAACCTATTTACAAGTTAATAATCTCCATATTAAGATGGAGATAATTCTCAATGGTTAAAAATATTGTTACATGTTTTTCTAAATCTATATATATGGTTACGCTAGTTATGAGGTGAATGGTAAGAATTTAACTTCTATGGATTTTTTAGAATATTCTTAATAATAGTCACAAATATAGGTTGTTAAAAATACAGTCAATTTTTTTTTCAAATAATTTTCTTTATTTAAATAACTAACTTTTTCTTTTCCTTTCTTTTTTCTTTTTATTTTGTTGTTTAATAAAATATTGCAATAATTTTATAATAATAAATAAAATAATTTACCATAATAATTCTTATGAATAATATGCTTATTTTATTTTTTATAATATTTTAAAATAAATTTTGGTAAGGTATTACCTAACTTATTTAGTAAGTTTAATTCTTTCTCCACTTAGATTTTATTCTCCAAACCAAGGTATTTTGGATTTACTAATAACAAGATAAAACTTCATTTTCTATTAATTTAGAAATTTATTAAAATATATCCTACAATAAAATCATAAAATCATTTGAAGAGATATTTTATTAATATTTAAAATAAATTTCTTAATATTTTTTGAAAAAGGTATCATGGCTTTCTATGTATGATGCAATTGAAAATTAAAATAATAATCTAAACAACGGTCTATTTAATCATTTTAAACATGAATTTCAAAATATCAGGATCATATATTTAATCATTCTAAGCATGAATTTCAAAATATCAATATACACATGGGGATCATATTTTTGTTCCGTTGTAAGAGCTTTGCAAAAAGGAAAAAGTTAATACAATAAATTAAAAAACAGCATTCGAATAAAAGGAAGGATGTGAACCTTTTGAAGATATTATAATGAAAATCAACATAATAAGAATTCGAAAATATGATGGCTATTGTTGAACAATTGAAAACAATATTATATTAATGACAAACATAATATGTAATTGGTTTTTAGTTTTTCTAATAAAATCTAGTTTATTTTTAGTTTTTCTTTAAAAAACATGTATTTAATAATTATATATATTCAATTCTACAATATCCATGTTATTGAATATTCTATGTTCATACATAAAATCTCATTGATATGCATTATTATTTTGTTGTTCAAAAAAGTTTCAAAAAAAATCTCAAACTTTATTAGTTTGAATAAATAATTCATCATAAATTTTTCAATTTCATTATATAAACATAATGGTTCTCATAAATCCATCTAGGGGCTTTTTGTAAGAAATTCTTATGCACAGAGGCACTCTCTAGTCATTGTAATTTCTAAGTTGAAATTGGAAGGGGAGCCTCAAATCATTGCAAAGTGATTTTGTATGCAAGAGGGCACGCATGACATGTTGAAAATAGCAACAAGAAATGCTAAAAATAGAAATGCTAAAAATTGCATTTCAAGATATACTCCAACTCTGTTGGAAATAACAAAAAATATAAATTCTAAAAATAGCATTTCGGGATATATTCCAATTTTGATTTGTCCTTGAATCAAAATTGAGAATTAAAATTTGAATTTTAGTCTCAATAGCTGTTTTGAAAATAATTAATTCATTCATCTTGAGTTAATTAGTGAGAAAAATCAAACATGATGATCGTTATGAGACATGCAACAATTTATCCCTTTGATTGGCGAAGTTATCCCTTAATTAAGGAAGATAATGATGAGTTGTATTTGAGATTGTAATTATTTTTATTCTTAGTTTAACTAAGTTAAGTCTAGTTAATTAAGTTCCAAAATAGTTGATGAACTAATTGTGAGTTTTCAGTTAGTTAATGCATCGCAGCACTGAAACTAATGTTCTCCATGGATAACTGATTTCTCTCATAAATAACTCATGCATGTTAGTTCAAACAAAGAGCTAGTTGAGATTAAAGACAGGGACATTGTACTATCAGTTGAAAGAATTTTTCTATAAATGAAACTCATTCATGCAGAAGGAATTAACTCCTTCAGGATTGTGCAATTATTTTAGAGTTCAAAGTAGTGTGTGAGGTGAGAATCACACAGGTAGCAGCTGGAGGACCCAAGAGAAACTGCACAAGGAAATAGGAGGCTTGGAGGGTAGAGGAGAAGGTTTTTTTAAGCCTTGTCTGTCTATGAGCAGCAGTGAGGGATTCTACTAAAAGCTGGATAGCTTGAGAGATAAATCTTTGTGTAATCCTGAGATATTTCCACTTGTATGATAATATAGATAGCGGAGTTTTTAGCTGAGGCTTTCCCCAGAGTATTCTTCTGTGTTTCATGTGTATTGATTCTTTTTCTCTATTATATGTGTTCAGCTTGATCTTGATCAAATCGATTAAGCTTCCACAAGTTTGGTTGTTGAAGTAGATTAAGTATTTTACTTTAGTACATTGCATAATCAATTTAATCTACAGTTTCTCTACAAGATGTGTAGAGAGAAAAATTTCTACATGGTATCGGAGTGAGTTTTTGTAGAAAAATTTCTACATAGCATTGGAGCAAACGTTATCATAGCTGTGAACAGTTTACTGAGAAGAACTCGAAGTTTGAAGTTTGGGGTTGCAGGTGGAAACCAAATTCACAATATGGGAAATTAGGCAACTAATTACCCATCGAAGAAGTCCAAGAAGGGATCCTCGAAAGGATCGGTAGGTGAGGCATTAGCCTCTCAGTTCGAAATGGACTTTACCCTCCTCACATGCATGGTGTCATTGATGATGGGTTGTGTTTGGTATATTGACAGTGGAGCCCCATTCCACATGATCGGCGATAAAACTTTATTCAGTACCTTGTAGGAGAAGGACCTCTAGATGTGCATAGAGATGGGCGATGATGGAAAGTACCATGTTTCAGTTGAATGTACAGTTGTGTTTCATAGGGAGCATGGAGCTCCTCTCACCCTAATTGATGTGAAATATGTGCCAGGACAGAAAAAGAACTTGGTATCGGTCACGATATTGGAAGACAAAGGCTATGATGTTGCCTTCAGTAAAGGAAAGGAATTCCTGAGACACATAGCCACGAGTCAGACCAAGAGGATTGGGATTCAAGTGAAGAATCTCTACAAGATGGAGGTAGATGATTGTGCTGCACTAAGTTCCAAAGAAAAATTGGTGAAAAGCCAAGATCTTGGTGAGTTATGGCATAAAAGGTTGGGCCACTTGCATCATGGGGCCTTGAAGATAATGCAACATATTTCTACCGGACCTCCCAAAGGTAAACTTGAGCAAGTGGACACATGCAAAGGTTGTACCTTGGGTAGGTATGCAAAATCTTCCTTTTAGGATCGAGACAGTTGAGCTGAAGCAATCTTGGAGCGAGTTCATACAGATGTGTGTGGACCATTCTTAACAGCCTTCTCCGCTAAACAAAGGTACTAAGCTATTTTCATTGATGATTTTTCTCATAGATGCTGGATCTATTTCAAGCAGAAGAAGGATCAAACCTTCTCAAGGTTTTGTGAGTTCAAATCCTTGGTTGAGAAAGAATCAGGAAAGAATATCAGGGCCTTACGAAGCGACAATGGTGGAGAGTATGTATCTCAAGAGTTTAAGGACTTCTATGCTGAAGAAGGAATTAAACGGGAGTTGATGGCACCCCATAACCCACAACGGAATGTGGTGGCTGAAAGGAAGAATAGAACGATTGTGGGAGCAGCTCAGGCGATGCTGCATGACCAAGGCCTACCACTTCATTTGTGGGCTGAGGCATGCAACATAGCAGTTTACTTGTAGAATAGAAGCTCGCATTGCATACTTGGGATGAAGACACTAGAGGAAGCATTCTTTGGGAAGAGACCAGATGTGAGTCACTTCAGGATCTTTGGCTGATCGGTTTATTTCCATGTGACAAAGGATGCCCGGAAGACGCTAGAGACGACAACAGAGTTGGGGATACTTGTGGGGTAGACTGATACTCCCCATAACTATCAGGTGTATTTTCCTACCTGTTAGAGGACAGTGGTTCGCAGAGATCTTAAGTTCGATGAGTTGAAGGCCATGCGAGTTTCCCTTGAGAGGGAGCTGAATATGCATGTAGAGGAGGAATTTTTGGTTCCTAAGGAGGAGGAGCCTCAGACTGATGCGGAGCAGTCGCATGCAGAGGTTACAGGAGTGGAGACATCCACTCATGTAGAGTCTTCCAAAGATGGGCAAAAACTCACAAGGGATGCTGAAAGATTGTTGACAGATGCGAGAGAATGTGGGAGAACCATCTTCTCAGCGCAAATAGAGGAGGTCACCTGAGCGGTACACTGTTTACATGGACCTTGTTGGGGAATAAGTAGAGACTTCCAATAGGGGGAAATTTCAAGCCAAGTGGGTAGAGGGATCACATGTAGCCATACCTCCAGGTGTGAGGTGGGGAAATGTGAAGTGATAGTCCCAAGAAGGCTGAAATAGGGGCAGGATCCTTGAGGAACCTAGCCTCTTTGATTAGACCTTGCTACGGGACCCCTGACGAGGAGTGGTAGGATTGGCTGAGTGGGTAGAGACAGATGCGAATGGACCGACAGAGGGAGCTTTAGCATCAAAGGGTGTTTCTAGCCTAATAGGGAGGTCAGTTGGGAGATTAGTTACTTACTTCTCAGTAATTGAGTTGCAGTGCAACAGTGTGTAGAACAATGCAACATGATAAGAGGAGGTGCAATGCGGATGCATGTTGGGAGATAGCACCAGCAGCAACACAGATGCAACAGGAGGAATCAGTGGGATTGATGCAGTTAGAGATCAAAGTGACAGAGGCAAGAGTAGTCAGATACTGAAGAGCACAAAGGTGCAGAGTTTTTAGTCAACAGAGGAAATAGCAGTCAGAGACTTTGATGATAGATGCATCATACTGATTCAGGTTGTATATTTTTTATTTCTGGAGTTGTTGCAGCAACAACACTTAAAGAAGTGTTGCATGCAGAACATTCCAAAGGTTCAGGATCAGGTTCAAGCTGAATGTCTTTCTTGTTGAGAGGGAGTGTTGAACATAGCAACAAGAAATGCTAAAAATAACATTACTATAAATATCATTTCAGGATATACTCTAACTCTGTTGGAAATAGCAAAAAATAGAAATGCTAAAAATAACATTGCTATAAATAGAATTTCGGGATATATTCCAATTTTAATTTGTCCTTGAATCAAAATTGAGAATTAAAATTCGAATTTAGTCTCGCTAACTGTTTGAAAAATAATTGATTAACTCATCTTGAGTTAATTAGTTGGAGATAATCAAACATGAAGTCTTTGTGAAGAAATGCAACAGTTATCCCTTTGATTGAGGAAGTTATCCCTTAATTAAGGAGATAAAGATGAGTTGTATTTGAGTTGTAATTAGTTAGCTCAGTTAACTGAGTTAATTCCAGTTATATTAGTTCCAAACAGTTGGAGGAACTAATTGTGAGTTCGGTCAGTTAATGCATGCATGTATGCAACTAGTGTTCTAAAAGTTCAATTCAATTTATTTGCTTATTTCCATCCATTCAAGTCAAATGCTCCAGTCACAGCAGACATAATATAAATTAGATCCGTTGGTTGACTGAGAATTAATACTCAAACCGCTCCGAGACTTCCCCTTTGTTCCACATTGCTGAAGCTAACTCCCCAACTTGGAACCCCACAGCTATATATTCATGTAAACTTACTTCACTGTCCATCAAACAAGCTCACAACAGGGATCTCGGGTGGGTATTCTCTGCAACTCTCTCGCATTACCAACCATACCATCGACTGCTTCGTGAATGCTATAAGTTGTTTATGGATATTTTAATTGCAATGCTCATCCGTCGTGATAAACAATCAAATAACGGGTTAAAATGTGTACTGGCAAGATGTTTTGTGCATTAACGGACTAAGAACAGAATGTCAAACTCTCCTACCATCAACTTTCTTTCTAATTTTCCCTCTTTCAGCATTCTAATGCCAAACCCAGTTATAATATTTGAGTCGGAGTCAGTCCACACCTCTCTGGAAACTCATATAAGCCAACCCAATATCATATCAATTTCATCCATTTTTAATAAGAGGAAAAGAAATCGAAACATTGAAACATTATCGGGGCTTGTAATTTTTTCACATCACATTATTCTATTAAATACAAGAACATAAAGATCATGCTCAAAGGCCATTCATCAACGCCCCAATTTTTCTTTGGGAGATTCATTGATGAATGATTGGATTCTAATATTAGACAAGCAAAGAGCCAACATTACCCTCGCAAAAATTAAAATTCATGAGACGTTTATTGTCATCCCTTGCAATGTTTCTAATCTCTCAAGTTAGATATACTTCCAACATCATCTAGGGTACGCTTTAGGATTAAAGTCCATACGTCTTTAAAAATAAGGATAAAAGTTCACACGTTTTGGAAATAAAAATAAAAAATCTATAGTTTTAAAATGAATGTTAATTTCAAATTAAAGCATACAATATGATTAGGTAAATAAATTATTTAATATATATTAACTTTAGCACTGCCTTTAATATTTTTTTGGTTATATTCCTTTTTAGATTTTTAATGTTTATTATTTTATCAAGGGTAATATTTTCGAATTGCATTTTAAATAGTATATTTTTATGTATTTTTTTTATATTTAGTTTTCTTTAAGTTTTTCCTAACATATATTTTATAATTTTTATTTAATATTATGTTTAAATAATTAAATGGAGCTTTTTAAATGATATGCATTTTTTATTTTGATAAATATTTTAATATGATATTATGATGAACTAAAATAAAATTAGAAGAATTATTTTAGATTAAGTATGTATATTTAAAATGTATTTATACTTGATAGTGTATTATTGATGATGATGGTTAATATTCATAAATAGTGATTAATATGGTTTATCATATCTTAAGAAAGTAAGTGATTAATTGGGGCTCTTTAATAGTTTATTTCTATGATAAAAAAACAAGGGAGATAAGCATTCTTAGATCACTGTAGTTTTGCTAACTTAACAAGTCAAGAAGGTTGGTAGTGTGACAAATGTTTTGAAAAGGAGAACAAATGTGAGTAAGGGACACCAAATCCAAGTGAAAGTGTTTTTCATCATCAACTCTCTTAGTATCAGAATGAGGGCAAATTCTTTTGTTCCAAAGTGTTTTGAGAATAGACCAACGCTTGGTGTCACTTCAAAGCTCATGAGAATTAGTTTTTATCTTTGTAATGTTCATTTTCTTCTTAGCATTGGTCAAGATAAAAAGATAATTTTGCTTAGAAAGGGTGAGGTTGATAGCCTCCTCATAATATATTAGCTTCTTTTTTCCATATAAGTCCTTATTATCCCACGGCTTATTCTCAAATTTGGAAGTGATAGTGTTTTTGATGTCATCCTTATTCTCTATGATGATCTCCTCCTTTATCTCCTCTTGGCTTCCATGTTGTACAACTTCTTCTTGTACATAAAATACCTAAACATAGCCATGATTTCAATGGGTGAGAGGCTAGCTTCAATGAAGAGAATAGGGTAGGGAGAAATTCCTTTAATCTTGAGGTTGTAAGTTACAAATTTCTTTTCGATCATCTCAATATTTCACCACTATTCTATAAATATACTGCAACCTCAATGTTTTCCATGATCACCTAAAGAGAGAGGTGGAGGAATTTTTAGAGAGAGAGGGAAGGAGGGATGGGGAGAGAGATAGAACTTTGGGGGTTTTCTGTAATGGAGGAACTAAGGGAGGGAGAGAGGAATGCAGAAATAAAGAAAGGGAGAGGGAGGGGGAGTGAGGTCGGGAAGAAAAAAAGAGGTAGTAGGAAAAAGAGACTGAGAGAGATGGGAGATAGGGATTCAAGGGGGGGAATTATAGAGATGTGTGTGTGTGTGTGTGGGTAGGTGGGTGTGTGTGAGAGTGAGAGAGAGAGAGATTAAAGGGGAAAGAAAATGCTAGATAGAGGAGAGGAGGGAGGAATTAGAGAGACAGGGAAGGGAGAGGGCGGAGGGGATAAAGCTAGAAGGATAGAGATAGAGAGAGGAAGAGAGTGATTGAGCATGTGATTGAGAGAGCGGGAGAGTGGTTGGAGATAGAGGGAGCTCTTTCTCTCTCTCTATATATATCCTCTAGCTTTGTATGTACCTCTCTCCTTCTATCTTAATATCCATCACTCCATCCTCCTTTATTATTCTTCCCTCCATCTCCCCTCCATCACTCTCTCTATCTCTCACTCTTCCTCTCTATTAACCTCCACTACAAGGAAAATATCTTCTACGGAGGTTTTTGGTGGTATACAGTTGGAAAAAATGTAAAACAAAAAACTGCTAAAACATATGTGTGCGGTAGTGGATATTTTAGCGAACATTATAATGAAACTTCATCACAATTGAAAAATCTAGGAAACTGGAGGTTTTAACTGATGTTTTTTTAGCATTGCACTTCATGGAAAAACATCACTGGAGTGCTACATGTATAAAAGCATCAGGACTACATACATAACTAAAAGAACCTAAGCATCGAATGAAAAGAACAATAGTGCTTGAAATGTAGACTAGCCCAGTGCATACATATCAAAAAACGCTCCGGGGTGTTCTTTTCAGGAAGGACATTGAAGCAGGCAAAAAAAATATTGTAAACCGAGTACTTTTATTTAAACTCGCAACGCTGATGCATATAATTTGTATAAATGGACCAATGTGCTAGAGATATAAAATAATCAATGTTGTTAATTTTAATAATGCATCGGGGCTGGAAATACAATTTTGTAGCACCACATTGTTAGTTCTATGAAAGAACTCATGCATTAAGAATTATAATGCACCAAGGTGTTAATTGGAAATAATACCGGCACTTGAAGAATTAAACGCCTTTGTGTTATCATTTTCCGAAAAGGCACTGATCATGCAAAAAATATGTTGTAACAATCATTTTATATAACGTAATGCACTAGTGTGTGTTTATGTCATGGATGCACCAATTTTTTGTCTGAGATTTTCTCTTTTTTGGAAACGTCGACCTATGACAGTGCAATTATTGTGATTTTTAAAATCTATTATTCATCAAAAAAACAACATATATCTTATAACAATATTCATATAAATTAAAATTTGATTAGTGAATTTATATATGATATTTGGATGAATTGGTTATATTATCAGATTTCACATTGCTTCATTATAATTTAATTATCCATATATTTAATTAGTGGTGTAACATTTCACGACATTGGATAACACAATGGAATAAATTAAAATGTATCTTATTATAAATCAATAAGATACTCTTTGTCATACAAAATGGGATTTTTATTGGTAACCCATTGTCTTTCAATTGGGACATTATGTCCATTACATTAAAAAAAATGTCTAATTTTCATAGATAATTCTTTCGAAAAATACAACATGTTGCATTGATATCCAAATAGATCATCATTCTTTGCTGGAACTTCTACCAATGCTTGAACTACTTCCATGACATGGGTTATTTGGACAAATGTTTTGTTGATTACGTCAATTGTTTTCATCTTCTTCATCTTGTCCCATCTGCAAACATAAAACTAAAGTATAGAGAGTGTATCTACATTCGTGAGAATAGTGAAATTTAAATAAATGATATACATCAATGTAAATCGAATAAAAATGTTCCATAACAAGAAGTGACTCATGAACTATACACATGGTTTCAAAACCAAGTCTCATGCCTTGTTGCAACAAGTGTTCTGCTGACATAGTTCCGTACTTTGTTTCCTACATGTTTTATACCCCATTATAAATCATAGATTTAATATAAATGATTTCTTTGTTCTATTATTTATAAACTCAAAGAAGTGAAACAACATAGATACTTACAAATTCCACAATTAATTTTTGATATGCCAACGTATACTCACAACCCATATTTAACCCAATGTCAGTTTCTTCCAATGACTATTCTTTCTATGTTAGCATGTATTTGAAGACATTCAAGGATGGTTGTTGTAAAACAACTTAAAATATCCAAAAAAGAAACCTTGAGTTGTTATAAGAAAATATTAACAATTACTCACAAACTTTAATATCAACCCTTTTATTCCTTCTCGTCCTGTTTTATGTGCTGAATGAGTTCCATTTTATTTTCTTTTTTCAAAGAAAATACTTGAAAATTAATATTTATTTCTAAATTATTTTTTTATATATACAAAGCCAATCATGATTACATTCATTTGAAGCACGATGTTGTTGAGATGGCTTCTCTTGTGATGCAATTATGTCAATCTCTTTGACCATATCCTTGAACACTTTTTTGGACATTCTTAATAGCATGTTTCGCATCTCAACTCATTGATCCTTTGGGATTTCATAATCTTCCTCAAAAAAGTAATAAACTATTTTAATATTGATATATGAAAATTAAATAAAACAAAATTGATATTAATAAATAAATGGCTTTTACTAATATATACATATAATTCTAGAAAATCATTTTAATTAGGAATATTACCTTTTGAATGATTTTTGTTGTTGATGTATGCCTTTTCTATTGCAAGTCTCATAGGTCTTATAGAAAATGCAGCAAGAAAATCATAATTTAATTTTTTCCTCATTCAATTAGGAGAAATTCGAATTTCAATTTCAACAGAATAATTGGAGGCAGTTAACTGAGGTGACATGGCTCTTGTCACTCAGTTAACTCAGTTAATTCGAGTTCGAGGCACTTAAGTTCAGTTCTACATAATTGATTTCGAATTTGTAGCAATCTGTTCTAGTTAATTTGAGTTATTGTCAGTGTAACTAGTTCTCACTATTAGTAGAATTAGTGGAGGTTCAGTCAAGGGTGTGTAACTTTTTTGACACTGAGTAATCATCTAGTTAACTAATCAATCAACCTAAATTAAGTCATGCATGCATAGAATTTGAGTTACCCAGTTGAGATTGGAGTTCAAGGGTAGTGTACTATCAATTGTAGAATTTTCCAAGTTGTACATGTTATGAATGCAGTCAAAGAAGGGCCTAAAGGAATTGTGCAATTCTCAATGAGTAATTTCCCTAATTAATAGCGTGTTAATTCTTGATCAAACAACAAAATGAAATAGGAGCTTGGTAGGATGAGAAATTAGCTAAGTATTGGCTTGAGTGAGTCTGTGAGGCAGTGAGATATATTATACCAGTGTAGAGGTTGCTCTACAAAACATGTTGGCTTTAACATGCTTATGAATTAAGGAAAAGTCCCAAGACACATATGTACACCATACATCACTAGTCCCAGTAGTGGGATGTTGGAGCCACTCCTCGCTCCTCAAAGAACTGACTATCTACTCTCAAGACTATGTGGGAGGAGCTAAGGTGAAAAGTCCTTGATCATACTATGGGAGGGGTATATATATCTAAGGGTGATTCTTGACCCTTGTTACTCTTGGGCTACCATCATGACCATTCAACTTCATATGAATTTTCAACTGACATGACTCTTCATCTTCATGTGTGTGTCCATTGGACATCCACTTTACATTACATTTAGTTACAACAGATATAGCCCATAGTAGTGATGTGGCCATGAAAACTCATGACACTACTAACATGTATTGACTAGCTATGGTGTCCATGTAATGTTGTTGTGCTACTAAGTGATGGATGTACTCTTGGGTGCGCCTTGTCTTCTCCTCTACATGGCTTGATGTCACGAGGTCATTAATGGTCTTGATCTTGCAAGACAATTATAGGATGTGTTCCCTTCGCTTGCTCTTGGATGTGCTTCCCTTGTACCTCGATCTGCAAGGAATTCTTCTAGCATGTGTGCTCCTTCATCATGCCATTCGTCGTCTCACCATGATCCATTAGTGTACCTGTTCCTCCAATTCACTCATGATGTGAACACATCAAATCCAAAATCTCCTATTCTAAGATGTGTTCATTATTTTCAATGTTTTGGGCCTGGGACAGATGATAGACTAGGAAGAGGGCCCAACAACTCCAAAATCCACAGTTCTAGGTGACATGGCAGTGGAATGGTTACTGAGACTACGTAGAGTGCAACTTAGGGTTGGCTGGGAATTCTGGGGCACAGTCTTCACTATCAAGTAAACTGTGCAAAGGCCACTAGGAGGAAGGATTGCACACTTGAGGACACCAGTGGAAGCTTGCAAGGTGGGACCCTAAGGGACACCACTTCGTGGTTTCCAGAGGGATGACAATGTCAAATAATAGGGGGACTAGAAGACAGTTCTGCGCAGTTTTTGAAAGCAGCAAGTCCTGCTTGAGGGAGGTCACTAGGAGGACTACTCTACGCATTTTCTGGGAGAAGTGTATGCTCATGTATTTTGCAGGATGTGGGGTTCCAACAAGTGGGAAGGAGGCTTGATAACTCATCTTGTGAAGTGCATATTTCAGGTCAGGCTTTGAGGCAGTTTTTGTGTAGTTCTGGGGAGGAAGAGAAACTACTCACCTCTAGGATTGCATAGTGCAACTAACCCAGAGGACAACCTCTAGCATTGTGCAGTTCTAGAAAGCAGAGCAACACCACTGGGGGATGAGACTCTGTAATGCAGCTCAGTCATGGTCTAGTGAAAGGGTGGTTGTCCTGTTGGAAGGATTTTCAGGAAAATGCCTAAGTGCAGGAGAAAGTGTATTTGTGAGGACTCAACATTGTGATCATATACTTAGCATAATTCAGCAACATGACAACACTGACCATCGAAAAAAAATAGCAAAGAATGACCCTCTGTGGGACCATCTAGTGCTGACAACAACAAGTGTGACACTTGGGATAAACCCTTAGACAACCATGACAAAACTTGCACAACAGTCCTTACAACTTTGTGTATGAGTGTAATAGGTGTTCACATGGTTAGGATGACTTGTATACACAAATACCAACCTTCATGGTCACCAGAATGGTTCGCGAGAATGACATAACAACCAAACATGTCGAAAGAAGACAATTGATCCAACAGGTGAAAGGGGGAAAGACTGTTATGAAACCAACTCAAGAAAAAGATAGAAAAGATAGATCAATGCCTTAAAATTCAGCCTTTTCGAGGGGAGAACCTCCTTTACATTACATAAATGAGAAATTCTTCGATGATACAAATGAAAAAACCTCCTTTCTATATATAGGAGTCTAAGAAGTCACAATATAACCCAGCTGACCTAACAATAATAATATAAAGCCACAAAAATAATAATAGAGGGATTCTATGGGGAATAGTAATAACAATATGGGGATAATAGGGGCACAACAATATTAATAAGGGGTACAATTACAATAGTAATGGGGTAATCACTAGTATTATAGGGACCCAACATGCCCCTCTCCTTCAAAAAAGTTTTGTCCTCAACACTTGAGTAGTTTTGGATGCTTTTGTATAAAATTTTCATTCTCCCCTGTGGAATCTTTAGCGGATAAGTTCTTCCAGTTGATAAGATACTCCGAAATTGATCGATTTCGTAGCTGTTGAGTTCTTGTTTCTGTGACTGCTTCTGGTTCCAATATAATTTTTCCTTCCTCATCAAGTTCTGGCAATATTGTTTGAACTGGGATCTTGTCGCCTATAACCATCTTTAAACATGAAACATGGAAAACTGGGTGCAATTGAGAAGGTGCAGGAAGCTCCATTTTGTATGCCATAGTACTAATCTTTTGCAACACCTTGTACGGATGATAATACTTTGGTGATAATTTATTATCCTTCTTAGCTTGCTTGAGAGACATTTACTTATATGGTTGTGGCCGGAGGAATACCCAATCACCTACATCAAAACATCTTTCGCTGCGATGTTGATCTACCTGTTGTTTCATTCTATTCTGTGCCAACACGAGGTTATCATTTAAGAGTTGGAGGACTTGTTGTTGATGTTCGATGTGATCTTCTACTACTTGAACCTTAGAATTTTTTCTTAAATATGATGTGATGGATGGTGGCTGATATCCATAAAGTGCCATAAATGGGGTCATTTTTGTTGCTGTATTGAAGGAAGTGTTATACAACCATTGAGCTAGAGGCAACCATTTGACCCATTGTGTCTATTTATCAGATACAAAGCAGCGAAGATATCCTTCCAAACATGTGTTTACTATCTCAGTTTGCCCATGAGATTGAGGATGATAAGATGAGCTATGAGCTAACTGAGTACCAAGACAAGAAAATAATTATGTCCAAAAATTTCCAGTGAAAATAGGATCTCTGTCAGTTACAATAATATTTGGGTTTCCAATGTAGCTTTTGAACTGTTTCCATAAATGCAGTAGAAATTGTACTGGCTTTAAATGGGTGTGATAATGTATAAAAGTGTGCATACTTGGTAAGTCTGTCAAATACCACCATGATGACACTCTTTCCCTCAGACTTGGCTAAACTGGTGATAAAATCCATTGAAAGCTCCTCCTAACGTTGGCTTGAAATGGATAAAGGTTGTAATAGACCCGGTCTCTTAATTGTTTCAACTTTATTTTGTTGGTAAACAAAACATTCCACCACAAACTTTGGAATATCTGATTTAAGGCCATCCCAAAAAAATTCCTTCTTAACCGTGTGGTAAGTTTTTAAAAATCCTGAGTGCCCTCCTAAGGGAGAAGTGTGCAATTCCATAAGAGTATTTTGTTTTAGTTGGGAATTCTTACAGAGGTATAAGCGATCTTTGTGTCATAACGAATCTTTTTTTAGCTAAATGTATTAGATGTACTGGAATCCTGTTGTAACTTTGGAATAAATGCCCAAAATTCTTCGTCATTCTTCCATTTCTCCCTTGCTTCGTTTATCCAATTTCGATGGATAATAGAAATGGCACACAACAATGCTTCCACATCCTCATCCTTTCTTGAGAGTGCATCTGCCACCACATTTTTCTTCTCTTTTTTGTAGATAATTTCAAAGTCATAGCCCAAAATCTTTGTGACCCACTTTTGTTGCTCTTTGGAGGATAATATTTCTTCTAAAAAGTATTTAAGGCTATCATAATCCGTTTTTACCTTGAAGTGTCTTCCCATTAGGTAGGGTCGCCATCTCTTAAGTGCATGGAGTATTGCCAACATTTCCTTCTCATAAATAGCTTTGTGTAAAAACTTTCCCTTGATTGGACGACTTTCAAAAGCAATGGGTCTTTCATCTTGCATTAAAATAGCACCAATTCCATTTTTTGAAGCATCACATTCCACAATAAAGGTTTTTGTGAAGTCCGGTGTAGCTAAGACCGGTGCTTGGCACACTGCCTCTTTAAGATGTTCGAAAGCCTTTGTTGCTTCTAGAGTCCATGAATATGCATCTTTCTTCAATAATGTTGTTAGAGGTGTTGCATCTTTCTTTAATTTTGCTAGGGTCTAACTTAACTCCTTCATGAGATACAATATGACCCAGATATTCCACCTCTTGTACTCCAAAGAAACATTTGGATCTTTTTGCATATAATTGTTTCTCCTCCAATAGTTGTAGCACCGTGTCAACATGTT
>APFE030218915.1:142194-167134 GCA_000404065.3 Pinus taeda
AAGTTACCATGCAGAAGTATGTAGATCCCGGTAGTCCAATTGTCAAAACACATATCAATGGGGTAGAAATTCCAAATAGTTTGATTGATTTAGGGGCTGCTATCAACATTATGAGTAGACAAACTATGGAACAACTAAAAATTCCTAATCTTCTTTTTACACCTACTTTACTGCAACTTGCAGACCAATCAATTATTAAACCAGATGGTGTATTAGAAGACATTTCGGTCTCCTTAAATTCTTGGGAGTATCCAGTGGATTTCATGATTTTAACTCCTAAGAGTAATCTAGGAGGGCATCCACTCATTTTAGGAAGACCTTGACTAGCCACAGCTGATGCTTTTATCAGTTGTAGATCAGGGGATATGTATATTTCTGATGGTAATTCGACAAAGAAATTCAATCTATATCCTCCAGCAAAAATAATTACAAAGATAGGAGATAATGAATGGGTCGATGATGAGGACACTATACAACCTGTGTGTACCATTTTTGAAATCAGTGAAGATAGTCAAATTCTGAACACATTAGAAAACTTTGAAATCTCTTCAGAATATGACCACACACAATTTCAGTTAAATTCTGACATTGAGTATCTATCATCTAAAAAAATGTCTCTTTACTCTATGGAAGACTTTGGTAGCTCCACCACTGAGATCTTTCCAGGTAAAACATTGAATATCAACAAAAACTTGGAAAGATCACAACAAGAGAAGCTAACCAAAATCTTGCAAAAACATTCTACTGCATTTGCATGGGAGTATACTAACATGAAAGGTATTGACCCTAAGACCTGTATTCATCACATCTACATTGAGGAAAATAGTAGACTAATCAGACAACCTCAGAGAAGGATGAATCCAAATCTTAGAGAAATAGTGAAAGAAGAGCTCCAAAAACTACTCAATGTAAACTTCATTTACCCATTTCAGATAGCCGATGGGTTTCTCCTTTGGTTATAGTACCTAAAAAGAATGGTAAATGGAGGGTATGCATTGATTATAGGGAATTGAATAAAGCGACTTTAGAGAATCACTTTCCTTTACCTTTTATCGATCAAGTATTAGATACTCTAGCAGGCAAAAAGTACTTTTCATTTCTGGATGGTTTTAGTGGATATAATCAGATCCAGGTAGCACCTGAAGGTCAAGATAAGACTACATTCACCTGTCCATGGGGAACTTTTGTTTACCGAGTGCTTCCTTTTGGATTATGTAATGCACCCGCAACATTTCAAAGGGCAGTACTAGGAATCTTTTCTGATCTAATCCATGATTGTGTAGAGGTCTACATGGATGATTTTACAGTTTATGGTGATTCATTTGAAGAGGCATTAGAAAATTTGGAAAAGGTCCTTATCAGATGTAAAGAAACAAATCTTTCCTTGAGCCATGAAAAATGCTTTATGATGTTTACTGAAGGAATTGTTTTAGGACATCATATTTCAGGAGATGGAATTAAAGTTGATAAATCAAAAGCTGAAGTCATCTCCAAGTTACCTATTCCAACTTATCAAAAAGATGTTAGAAGTTTGCTGGGATTTACTGGGTATTATAGAAGATTTATAGAAAACTTCACCAAAACAGCATCTCCACTCTTCAAATTGCTTACAAAAGACTGTGAATTCAAATGGGATCCTGATTGTCAATTAGCATTTGAAACTTTGAAAACAGGAATATCTGAAGCACCCATTTTGAGAGGGCCAAACTGGAAACTCCCTTTTCATATTTCTACAGATGCTTCAGATACAACTCTAGGAGTTGTGTTGGGTGAAAAGGATTTAGTGCCTTATGCCATTTACTATACCAATAAAAATTTGACTCCCACTGAGTTGAACTATACTGTGACTGAAAAAGAGTTTTTAGCTGTTGTTCATGCAATCAATAAGTTTAGACATTATATAACAGGCTATGAAACTTTTGTCCATACTGATCATTCTGCAATTAGATATCTAATGAACAAACCTGTTACTAATGGTAGAGTTACAAGATGGCTCTTACTTTTACAAGAATTCAACATTACTGTGTTGGATAGACCAGGAAAACAAAATACAGTAGCTGATTTCTTGTCTAGGATCCAAAATATTAAAGAAGATTCTCCTATAGAGGATAAGTTTCCAGATGAATATTTGTTTGCAGTAACTACTAAGACTCCTTGGTATGTAGATATTGCTAACTATTTGGTAACAGGGAAACTACCTCCACATCTATTTCTTGGTGAAAAAAGAAAAATTATTTAGGAGAGTTCAAAATATTCATGGATTTCTAATGAATTGTTTAAAACAGGGCCAGATTGTGTGATCAGAAGATGTGTTCGGGAAGATGAAATGCCTGACATCCTCAAGGAATGTCATGATAAGCCATGCGGTGGACACTTTGCTAACAAAAGGACGGCCTATAAAATCCTTTCTTTAGGATATTATTGACATTCCCTTTTCAAGGACACAAAAGAATATGTCAAAAGGTGTGACATCTGCCAAATTGTAGGGAAACCAACTCTTTCAAATGAAATGCCATTACAACCTTAGGTACTCATTGAACCTTTTGAAAAATGGGCTTTAGATTTCATTGGACCCATTAATCCACCATCTAAGAAAAATAAGTATATATTGGTATGCACTGATTATGTCACTAAATGGCTAGAGCCTAAAGCATTACTTTCTGCTACTGAAAATTCAGTTGTTAACTTTCTTTATGAGGATATTTTTACTCGCTTTGGTGTCCCAAGAGAAATTGTGACAGATGAGGGAAGTCAATTTACATCCAACATGATGGAGAAGCTGATGGAAGAATACAAGATCAAGCACAAGAAATCTACTCCTTACCATCTGCAAGAAAATGGCCAAGTGGAGTCTACAAACAAAGTCACTGAAAGTATCATCACCAAGACTGTTCATCTACATAGAAGAGATTGGGCTGAAAGGCTTCCTGAAGCCTTATGGGCCTATAGAACTACATGGAGGAATACAACAAGACATTCTCCTTATGAACTTGTTTATGCGAAAGAAGTCCTGATCCCCATTGAATTTCAAGTTAAAACTTTCAAGATGGCAGTTCAGTTGGGGATGGACTTATCAGAAGCTCAAAAGCACAGAATGGAGCAGTTGAATGAACTAGATGAAATTAGATAAGAAGCAATTCTAAGCACTGATCTAGTTCAACATCAAAGAGCTAAGTGGCATGACAGATATATCAAGAGAAAAAGTTTCAAGAGGGAGATTGGGCACTACTATTTGATTCCAAGTTTAAAGACTTCAAAGGAAAATTTCAGACTCATTAGCTTGGGCCATATGAGATCGAAAAAGTCTTTAACAATGGAGCGGTAAGAATCAAGACCATTGATGAATTTCAAACTCCTCTTATTGTGAATGGCCATAGATTAAATATTTATCAAAAGCCACTCTCAAAAGAAGAATTTGTCGAAATGTTTCAAGAAAATTCTGCAATAAGGTTGGTGAAGAAGGATTCTTCTTCCCCACCAACCTAGCCTTTGTTCCTTTCTGTTAAAAATAAAAAACAAAATAAAATAAATAAATAAATTTGTATAAGCCTGAAAACCAATCTCTGATTGGCAGTCTTATACAAAAAATGTAGAGTGAAAATCAGGGACACTTGACACTCTATATTTTCCAAAAAAAAAAAAAATTTCTTTCTTTCTCATCTCACTCCACTCACTTCATCTCACTACATTTCATTTCCATTTTCACTCCACTCACCTCATTTCACTCCATCTCATCCATTTCATTTTGTCAATAAAAGTTTTTTTCCCATGATCATTTCCATTCAGAGAGTTATTGTCTAACTATCTCTATTTAGCTAAGTGGTTGTTGTGCCAAGTTTCCACAACCGGAATCAATTTCTGCATCCAGAAGCAGTTTCAGCAGCCACCACTCTGTTTTTCAAATTTACAGTCAAGGTGTTAGTGCAATAAAATGAAAATGCAGGTATGACCAAGCATGAAGACATGGATATGGAGCATCTACAGACATCAATAGGGAGCAATTGAGTCAGGGCTACTGGACAACAAAGACAAGGATTCTAAAGGTATGGGCAATTTTTTTTTTTTTCAAATAGCAATTAAAGGCACAAATTTGCATAGTTATTGAACCATTAAAGCTCACTATGTGCAATGATTATTACAATAGCTCCACTACCATTCCACGACCTTACTCCATAAATCATACATTTACTCCCTAAACGATCTCATGATTATTTTTTGGGTTCAGCTCATAGATGAACTACACTCCCACACTCCACTTGTATTCATGAGATGTGACCTATGTGAATACGACTCCTCTCCACCGTACTTTGTGCAGTCATTTTATCAAACGTGTAACGTCTCTCACATCGTTCAATTCAAAATTCCGACGCCATTTCACTTGTGTTAAAGCTGCACTTCACTAGCATATGTCTCCATTTTATCTCGGTTGCTCATCCTCTGTTTCTGCTCACAACTTTTGAACATCCCAATTCCCGTATCCATTTTCCATTTCGGCCATCGCTCTTCCACAAACCTTGCAAACAGAACCGTTTTACCTCTAATAAAACCCTCATACAATACGCAGTTGAATTCTAGAGAAGAATTTTTAACAAAGGAAGATGGGACGGCTACTGAGGGTAGAGCCGGAAGGGCTTAAATTTTTAGAAGGGTACCCTCAGGCAAAGGAATTGCTGAAGAAAGCCAAATGGCTTCGTTTCATCTAGAAATTCAAAGGCCATAATAAGGAAGTCACGAAAGCCTTTGCAAGGTCTTTCAATGACCAGGTGGTAGATATTGGAGACTTGAAATTCACGGTCACTGAAGCCTCAATTGCAGTTGCTACAGATTTGCCCCAGGAATGTGAGCGTTGGTTTAAAAATAAAAGTCTGGATGAGCAAGCATGGAGAGTCATATTGCATAAACCAGGTATGGACATTAGTGTATTTACAAGAGGGATTCCTGTTCATCCACTGAAAGAAGAATGGGTAGGCTTACTATTAATCATTCAAACGTTTATCACTTGTGAAGGCCGATTTGGGACGATGTACATGTATCACACTAGGCTATTGATGAACTTTCTAGAGAAACAAGCTCTTAATCTGCCCTATTTCTTACTGTTGAGTTTGAAAAATATGAGTACTACAGTCCAAAAGAACATATGAGATATAGAGCCTCATTTATATCAACATGGACTCGTGAGGATTCTAGTTGAAGACCAGTTGAAGAGAAACAAAGATACTTGGGAGTGGTTTCTAGTGAGAAACTATTTTCAAGAGAAATCTGAAGCACCGGGAAGCAGTACACCAAAGGCACCGAGAAAGAGTAGGAGAAAAGGAAGAAGTTTCATAATCCAAGACTCTCCTATTGATAAAACTAAAGAAACTGTTCAAAAAGAAAAGGAGGAAAGAATTAAGGACAAAAAGTAGAGAAAGTTGAAGGGAAAGAGGAACTTAGAAGATGTTTACCGATCAGTAGAACCATCTATAGAGGAAGACTGTCAAGTGTTATCTGAGAGACTAGTGCACCTCCAAAAACAAGCTGCCACAGCTAAGAAAGATAAAGGGAAACAAATTATGGAAGAGGAAAGTTCTTGCCCATAGTACTTAAGAAGGAGCAGCAGACTCAAAGGAAAGTGGAGGAGAACACAAGTAAAGGACCCCACTTCATTGAATTGGGTGGGGAAACACCTGAGAAACCTCAAGCTGGCCATAGTCCACCTCATCCTCTGCCTAATATTGAAGCTAGCCCTTCAGATGTGGATGTAAGCCCTTCTCGGCTAGAGCTAGAAGACAATCCTCCTCCTCAACAAGACTTTGAAGCCAGCCCCAGGCAAACACCTGAAATTGATCCAAAACAGCAAGAGGTATATGACTACCTCGAATATTTAGAGAAGATAGCCGCAGGCCCGAGCACACCATCCGTTGTGCCTCACATAACACAAGATGCACAGATTCAAGCTTTGAAACAAGAAGTGTTTGAATTGGAGGTTTTAAACAGGCACATTAAACAAGAAAATGAGGCATTAAAAGAGAAAAGCAAAGTGGACAAAATTATTCATGATAATACCATGTTACATATGGGTTTGTGGCAGAAGAAAAACAAGAAACTAAAGAAGAAGTACATAAAGTTGAGCAGGGAATTAATCAATCTCAAGTTCAGATGTTTGATAAGGAAACCTAGGATGGTGGTAGCACCAAGAAAGACGAGGAGAGGACTGGATGTATTAGTAGAGGCTTCAGAATACATAGACTAAAGGGAGATGACTAAATTTTGGTTGCATGAGGACATGCAACACCTTCACAGTGGGGGTATGTTGAGTCCCAAACTTACACCTTCCCTACATCCCTTTTTAGCCTTTTTCTCCAGTTACCTAAACCTATAAGCTATCAAATCATTACATAATAGTTTAAAATGAGTATATAAATGGTTTCCTAACTATGTTTTGTGACTGTTGTTTGGTTTAGATTTTTGTTCTACCAGCTGCGGAATCTGTCACTTTCCGCAGCTAGAATTAGTTTCCGCAGCCTTTTTGTTAATCTCTATGCTACAGGTGTCTATTGAAGAACTTAGCCACATGGGCAAGCTATAAAGGACGTGGACATGGAACATGTCCCCTTGGTTCAACCAAATCATCCACAGAAGCCCGCGGTCAAGGCCGGTCAAACGGTGGTCAACAGAAGGAGTTAAGCGGTGGCATGACTCTGTTTTCAGCATGAGGAGGATTGTGTGGCAAGGTCCTAAGTTTTAGGAGGTGCGTTAACACCTAGGGACTGCTCATGGACCGAATCCAACAAACCATCTCCTTGGATTTACTACCCACGGTTACCATGCTGCTATAATTCCGATTATGGTATTTTACGTGATTAGCTACCAGCGTAGACTGTGTTAGTTAGTTATGTATTTTCTGCTATAAATAACGCATCCTCATATGCGTATAGGCTAGTAGTTGCTATGTGTAAACTTGACTGTTGTACAAGCCTTTGAGCCGAGACTTAGTTTCTATTTCATAACTGCATTGCAATATATGAGAAGACACTGATTTTGCATTCAAATTCGTGATTGGTTCTGATTGACCAAGGGTGTAGAGGGCCCCTGTACACCAAGGTCCTGTAGTTGATGTATAGCTTTATGTTTTTCTTCATTTTACGCTCTTGATACCATAGATATTTACTGTATATATTAACTTGCTCATGGTATGTATGTTATTTGCTGTTCATAAGTTCCTTTTATGCTTTTAATTGATTGTCAACTGATCAGTGTTTTCATTTCAGGTTCTAATAGGAAGCCCGGGCAGTGCATATAATTTTTTATGACTAATGACATGATGGAATTATCTTGTCCTACTGCTGATTTTTTTTATTGGTTTTAATTCCAGCACTGCTTATTTCTTTAGTTTTTCTTTGTTCATTTACTTTTCTGCAAGTTAGTGATTAGACTATTCATATCATTCTTCAGTTACCGAATGGTGAGGGATTGTAGAGTGAATGTGTAGCTTAATCTTAGTTTTATTTCATGCAACTAAGATATCAGATCATTCAATTTGTGTATGACTACCTCCTATAGCCAGAGCGAGTCAAATGGTGCGGGGTCAAAAATGAGTTGATGTGATATGATTAGTTTACTTTGCTTACAGTCTTTAAATTGCTTTTAGTTCAGTCTTTTCTTTTCTTTATACAGTAGCAAGGATACTGGGTTCCATAGTCATAGTTCACTATTTTGTTAATTAGAATCTAGGCACATCTTGATTTCATCATTATAACGTTTGAACACCTTTGGAACACTTTGAAGTTTGGAAATTATTCATTGAATACATTTTTCCATACTTGATTACTAGAATCACCATCTCACACACCATCTCACATTAGGGAATCAACAAGAAGATAAATCCAAAAACAAACCAAAAAACTAAAAATGACAAAGAAATAAGAAAATGGTTATCTTGCATAGATAGTGCACTTCACTTCAATAGTTTATGACTCTCGGATTGACAATTTATAAAGAAATTTAGAACACTCTAAATTGACCAAACACTAGTTCTAAAATTGCGACCTGCAGTAGCCCTTTGTGTCCTCTTTCCATTGCCACTACTCTGATCCAAATTGGATTCTCCAAGGAAGAGTTATGAGAAATATCCCACAGTGACCTGATTATAGACTAGTTCAGTAGAGCGAACTTGTACGACGTGCCACGAGTCACTGTTTTGACTTTTGGCTCAAAAAAATATATACAAGAAGCTACAATCTGTACTCTTTATGTACCTTCTTATGAAATTTCGATACGATGCTTAGAGAGAAAGTTATGGTGATTTCCCCATGTCACCTATTTGGAATGTAATTCAGGAGTCTGCAAAAAGACCAAATTCCTCAGATCATATCTCCGCAAATATAGTACAAAAAGCTCTAAAATATGAATGTGAGGTTCAGCGTGATTTCTTCTCAAATGGGTTTTTTTTAGCTTCTGAAACATCATAGAGAAAAAATTATAGCGAAAATGCCATGATGACCTATTTGGAGCAGCGAAACCCTAGAATCCAAAGCTCCGATACCAAGCCACAAAAATAACAATAGAGGGATTCTATGGGGCACAGTAATAACAATTTGGGGATAATAGGGGCACAACAATATTAATAAGGGGTACAACTACAATAGTAATGCGGTAATCACTAGTATTATAGGGACCCAATAGTTGATGACAAAGGAATTTCCCTATACCCAAACCAAAATTCCATGAATATAATATATTTGAACATTAGAGGCCCCAAATATATCATGGAATAAATTCTTCTTAAGGAACATATCTATTTATATATTCCTGTGATGATACTTCGCACGTGATACTAAATGTTTTAGTCAAAAGGTAAGTGAAATTTCATTCTAGAGTTGGAAAGTTTTTCAATCACTAGCAATGGATGCTAGTAGTCACACATGGGGATTTGTTATGATTTGCAACCTTTAGAAAGTAATAATTATACACCTACTCCTCATATTATCTTGGCCTCCTTCTATTTAATTGGCTTAGATGAAGTTGGATATATAACCAATGTCTATGGTCTCCACTTGACTAAAAAAAAATAACTTTCTTCAAAATCTAAAATTTTTTGGACCCGTTCTAGTACGATCTATGGTTAATATGTGGTGATTTCATTGTAATAAAATCAATGGAGAAAAGTTGAGAATGGATACTTTTATATGAAACCTATGGCTGCAAGCAAAAGTATCCTCCCTACAACTAGTGGCCTAGTCTAGAACAACAGAAAGAAGATAATATAATGTCACCCTTAGAGAAATTGGAGAACATAAATACACTGACTGGGATCTGTCACAAGCTTCATTCTCCTCTCAGTCTGTAAGCTCTAGTCGTAGCTCTGATCCCTATAATTTGGACTTGCACAAACACTCAACACAAACCAAATATCTATGACATCTATGTACCATTATCCAATCACTCTATTCAATGGATTAACATAGCATTGAAATTTATGAATGTAAACATAACATAAGACATTTAGGAAAACAATATACTCTTTATATTAATATGAAAGGGAGATATTTTACAACCAAAAGTGGAAACTGATCTTGTAGAGATCTCCCCAAGTTGACTTATCCTTCCTTGTCACAATGCACACCTCAAGGTCATCCTAATGCATGGAAATGATAAATCTCTTATCATCAAAGAAACAATACGAGGGTATGATTAGTCTCTAAATTCCAACCCTGATGTTGTAGATGGCTATATATTTATAGGAGACTGTGGTAGTTTAGGAATTCTTATCCATTTACAAATCAAGGCTTCAGATCCACCTAGAAGGGGAGGATGAGCTCAAGAGGTAAGAGGTTAAATATCTAGGATCAGATAGGATTCAAATTTCTTAACTAAGGTAAATGGTTGTCACAAATCCTAGAAGCTTCTAGAAGAGGAAGCTTCGGATTTTTTTATATTTTTCTTCAATTTCTACAATCAACGCACCCAAAATAAGGGACAACCTGTTGTTGATCAGAGAAGGTGGAGAAGGGAGAAACCTGCTGCTGAACATAGGTCCCTAAAGGGCTAGGGTCCATTGGGCTTTAAAAGCACTAAAATGAGGCATTCAAACTCAGAAACTTAGAGATTTTGGAGAGTCATGCTTAGAGCTTTGTGTAGGTATGATGAAAAGTTGTTCATCGATGTTTATTGATCTAGTTGGTAGGCCTATTTAGATGCGACAAAATGGCCTATAATAGATTGACCCTAAAGAGCAAAGTTAGAAATGACAAGTGTTTACTGAAGTGCTCTACCTTGTGACAAGTTTGAATCAAGAACAACTGGTCGAATCATCATCTGTTACAATATATTTTCATCATGATATATTTGTTGATGGAAGCATACCCATATTCAACATATAAGCTAACATTACATGTATAATGATCAAGAAGTCATGTCTGATGATGACAAAGGGTGAATTAATTATTGAAGGACTATTTGTATGATCATCACCATCATACATTATGATCCTATATTAATCCTGAAATCACATCCTAGATGGATTGACCTAGATCTCGAGGCTTCTATCTCATTCACTCGATCGTATAACGTGCGAGTCTAACCATGTGAATAAAGAAGTTGGAGTCAGACATGGTAGACAACATATGATTACTCTCTAATGATGCAAGTTGTTAACAAATGCAAGAGAAACCTTAACTCAACTGCCTATGAAAAGCATGATGATGGATATTGTGGTAGTAGATGTGCCTCCCAAATTTGGCATGCTGTTGTCGAGAGGGTGGATTAAGAGCTTAGGTGGGACTTTACAAAGTAATCTATCTTATGCCACTATCCCAATGTTTGGAGGAGAAAGCAGGAGGTTGTATAGAGAAGCACAGTTGGCATTTATCATCAGTGATGAGAAGAATCGTACAAATCATCCCATTTATGCAGTGGACACTGATTTTGGAGTATGTATTCTCCAAATAGAAGAATCTCAGAAGGCCGAGATGCAACTCAGGAAACCAATTCTTAAGGTTGAGAAAGAACAAGGAGGTTAGATTTGGGAGATGTTACTTGATGGAAGATGTTCCAGGGAGGTTGCAGGAGCAGGGGTAGTGCTAGTATCTCCTCAACGTGAAAGCATTCAACTATATTTTAAGTTGGTTTTTCAAGCAACCAACAATATAGAAGAATATGAAGCACTGTTGTTGGGCCTTAATGCAACAAAGGACAGAGGAATCAAGAATCTAAAGGTGTTTAGAGATGCTAATCTGATAATCCAGCAAGTAAATAAAACATTTCAAGCAAAGCACCCAAGGCTGAAAGCATACAGAGATGAGGTATGGAGAATCAGAGTTTCCTTTGATTTTTTCTGTATTACATATATTTCAAGAGCCCAAAATCAGCTGGCTTATTTCCTTGCTGTTTCTGCTAGTCTATTTATACCTCCAATGCCTCCCAAACTACTTTATGAAGTTCAAATGAAGTACAAGCCTTCCTTGCTTGACAATGTCCACCATCGGAAAGTTTTTATTGATGATAGTGAGATTAATAGATTCCTTCAAGTCATTGATGAATTTTCTGATGTGTAAATTGACCAAGAAAATGATGCCTTGTTAGAAAACTCCCAGTCTCAGCTTAGAAATAAAATTGGTAAAGACATCATAGTCCAGCTTCCTAATAACCATATTCCTAAAGGTCTAATTCCTCTTGAGAGACTGTTTGACCAGAATGATGTGCCTTACAAAGCTGCCCAAAAAGAAGATCAATCTGCAGTTTGTAAGCATAATATAAGAAGTCTAGGTCAGCCAAAATATATAAATCTGCCCACTCATTTGTCTGCTGATCAAAGTGCTGAATACTACAGTTTAATGAGGCAATTTGCTGATGTGTTTGCCCGGGAATATAGTGATCTGAAAACATATGACAAGAATATAATTCAACACAAAATCCCTCTGGAAAAAGACACTGTTCCTTTCAAACAGAAGCTGAGACCAATAAATCCAATACTTCTTCCATTGATTGAAAAAGAAATTAAAAAGTTGTTGGCTGCCAAGATCATAGTGCCTCTCAGGTATTCTAAATGGGTAGCTAATTGGGTGGTGGTGAGGAAGAAGAATGGAGAAATCAGACTGTGCTTTGATTTCCAGAATATGAACAAATGCTCAAAGAAAGACAACTATCCTCTCCCAAAAATGGAGCACTTGTTGCAAAAGGTCTCAGGAGCCAAAGTAATGTCATTCATAGGTGCGTTTTCAGGCTTTAATCAGATTGTTGTGCACCCACATGATCAAGAAAAGACTGCATTTACCACGCCTTGGGGCACCTTTATGTATGCCAAAATGCCATTTGGATTGATGAATCTTGGAGCTACCTTTCAGAGAGCTATGGATATAGCATTTGTGGGAGAAAAGGATAAATTTGTCCTTATTTACCTTGATGATATCACTGTTTATTCCAGCAGCCATCAAAGTCATTTGCAGCATTTGAGAAAAGTGTTCTTAAAGTGCAGGAGGTTTGGAATTTTAGTCAATCTAAAAAAATCTCAATTTGCTTAACATTAAGGCAAGCTATTGGGACATATTGTGTCTGCCGTACGTGTTCAAATTGACCCATAAAAAGTCAAAGCAATTCAAGCTTTGACTGTTCCAAGTTCAAAGAAAGATATCCAATCTTTTCTGGGCAAAATTAACTTTGTAAGGAGGTTCATTCCTAATTTTATTGAGCTGGTAAAGCATGTGACCTCCATGTTGAAAAAAGGAGCAGAGGTAAAATGGGTTGAAACAACAAGAAAATCATTTGATTCCATCAAGAAGGCTATAATGGAAGCTCCCACATTAATAAGTCCTGACTACACTAAGGAGTTTCACCTGTTTTCATTTGCCTTTGAGGATACCATTGCAGCTGTTTTGTTGCAACAAGATGAAGAAGGTCCAGAGCATCCGGTGGAATTTTTCAGCAAGAACTTAAGGGATGTTGAACTGAGATATGATATTATAGAAAAACAAGCATATGCTCTTATTAAATCCTTAAAGGATTTTAGAGTTTATATGTTGCACTCAAAAACAATTGCATATGTGCCTTTTGCTGCAACAAAAGATGTCCTAACTCAACCTGATGCTGATGGAAGAAGGGAAAAATGGATTGCTAAAATGATTGAATTCAATATAGAGCTGAAGCCCACAAAACTGGTCAGAGGTCAGGGTCTCGCGAAATTGTTGGTTGAAGAAAATTGCAGGTCTTTGGACATTGATTTCTTGTGCACAATCACAACAAACAGTCAAACAAATGAAGAGGGAAGTGTGATTGAAACAAAGAGAAAGCAGTTAGTGGCCGAAAATCTAGCTTCATGTAACTGGTATGCTGAAATAATTAATTTCTTGCTGAAGCTAGATATCCCTTCAGAATCTACTCAAAGTCAAGCAAGAACTTTAAAACTGAGGGCAACAAAATACTTCATCAATAATAATCTGCTCTATTGGAGGGATCCATTTGGAATATTTTTAAGGTGTCTAGACAAAGAACAATCAAAAGAAATTATGCAGCAATTTCATTCCAGCATGTGTGGAGGGCACCATCATTGGAAGACTGCAACCCACAAAATTCTTAGAGCCGGGTACTATTGGCCCACTTTATTTTCTGATGTATTCATTTTCGTTAAGTCTTGTGACAGTTGCCAAATGTTTGAAGGAAAGCAGCAGCTGAAATCCCTGCCCCTAAAACCAATTTAGACAAAAGGACCTTTTCAGCAGTGGGGTTTTGATTTCATTGGAGAAATCAATCCACATTTTAGTGGCCAGCACAGGTGGATATTAGTAGCCATTGATTATTTCACAAAGTGGATTGAAGCAGTCCATACAAGGAAGGCTGATCATAATGTGGTCATAAATTTTTTAAAAGAGAATATCTTTAGCAGATTTGGTTGTCCACATAAATTAATAACAAATAATGCAGCAGCCTTCAGAGAAAAGGAACTGGTGGAAATGTGTGATTCAACGGGCATTAAACTTGTTCATTCCACCTCATATTTTCCACAAGGAAATGGTCTGGCAGAATCTTATAATAAAAGTCTAATTAGGATAATTAAAAATCTATTAGAAGACAATAAAAAGAAATGGGATTCAAGGCTCAAGTATGCATTGTGGGCTGACAGAGTGACCATCAAGAAATCCATAGGGAGTTCTCCATTCAAGTTGGTATATGGCACTGAGGCTGTATTCCCAATTCATTTAATTCTCCCTGTGGCAAAATTCCTTCAAGTAGAGCAGGATGAAGAAGAAAATATGGCACAAAGAATCACTGATTTGACAGAGTTGCATCAGATTAGAGAACAGTTGGTTGGAAAAGTTGCAGCGCATCAGAGAAGCATCAAGGAAGCCTTTGACAAGAAGGCAGAAAGGAATAATTTTCAGGAAGGTGATTTGGTGTTGAAATGGGATGCACTGAAGGAGAAGAAAGGCAATCATGGGAAATTTGATACTTTTTGGACAGGGCCTTTCATTATTTCATAGGTTCAAGGGAACAACACCTTCATACTGAAAAATATGGGAGGTGATGTAGTCTTTGATGGCACAGTTAATGGGCGGTTTTTGAAAATTTATATTGCTTAAGGTCTTTGGCCTTAAATGTTGTAAATATTTTGTTGTTATTAGTTTTGTGCAAGCAAAGTAGACTCCATGCCCAATGGAACACTATAAAATTTGATTAATGTGTCTTCCGCTGGAAAGGCAGTGGTTTGCAAGTTCTTGAGACCTCACCGAGAGGATCTCATCCCTAGAAGAAGCCAGTGTTAGCTCCGCCACAAGCTTCAGCATTTGGAGGACCGAAGTTCGGATCGGCCATGCGTTTATGCAGAAAAGGGGAGCTCGCAGTAGTCATTCACCTTCTTCTCCTTTAGCTTCCTCATACTCTCTTAACCCTCTGTATCTCTGTTTTTCTCTTAAAGCCTCTTCAGTCCTCACTTTTTCCTATTTCCTCGCTTAATCCCTGTTAACCCGCTGCCTCCATTTTTCCCTTGTGATGCGATCTTGTCGCAATCACACATTAACCCCGCTGCCTCTTTCCGCCCGTTGTCTTCTGCTGCTGCGATACTGTGATGCGACCTAATCGCAATCGCAAATCGCACCCATATGTGTTAGAGCTCCGCCCTTTGTCTTTTGCTGATGCGATATCGCGATCGCCCCTCCGTTGTTCGATCAATCCTGATGATCTAATGGCCCATATTTTTTTGCGCCCACTTCCGAAGTACCAATGCGATGTTCATTGGCGATCGCAAGTCATAGGGTCAGGGCTTGATGATAATATAGGCACTCCATTTCTGCCGATGCAATATTAGGTGGCAAACCCGATATGACTCACCATTCCTTTGTATAGAGTCTCATGTCCACTTTTCCGCCTCCGATAGTGTATTTTCCATATTTCGTAGCTTTCACCTTAAAACAATCTCCGTCGTCCATTTTTGTCATCCAAAGGTTAGTAGTCATGTCAAGCCCATCACCCATTTTCAATGCAATGTTTGTGTTTTAGCAGCCCTGTGCACCCGAAAAAGGAAGGAGACTGTGATCCAAATACTCTCCGCAATTAATATTTCAGCTACCACATTCAAGGACATTATGGCCGAAGTACAAAAAGGACGACCTCAAGCAGTGAAAAGCATTTATCAAGCATGGAATTTCATCGATGATTTACTTGATCTGACCGAGCAGGACTGTAGAGCGCCAGAAAGAGTCGATTTTCTCCATTAAAACTGTTAGAATGTATCAGAGCCCATAACATTTTGTAAATGTGGTTGGTGATTGATTAAGACACCTCCACGCATACCCTAACAGAGATTTTTGTAAACAGACTCTATATATACTGAAAAGAATGATGTAATGAGTTTGATGAGTGTTAGATGAGTGCTAGTATGTTGCAAGTTTCAACTTCTGGAGACTGTAAATACTGTGAGACCTGCAGCGTCTGGTCTTCAGTTCCAACTAATACAAGCTTCTTTTGCTGTTAATTGCTCACTTTTCAATTCTTCTATGTTCTAGGCTGTGCCTGTTTTGCATTAATTCATGTGCTATAAATGTTTGGCATCAAAGGGGCTGTCATCCCACCTCTGTGTTAGGATTTAGCATGTTTCATTGAATTTTCTTGCAGGTTTCTGTTGTTTTAATTCCAGAGAGTTGTCATCTTGTCTGTGTATTAGACAATAGATTTACAGACCTTTCAACTGGTAACAGCCGGCCATCACCGGGTCCTGTGCATCTACTGGTGTGGTCAGTCTTCTCCATCCTCATGTTTTCCTTAAGATGTGAGTATTTGGTGGTTAAAAGCCTTGTAGTTTGGGGGTGTTCACCCATGTTTGGGGTTAGTCATAGTAGGAGTGATTATCTGGCTTCAAGGTGCATCATTTCTTTCATTCATCCATCATTTTATCCAACATTTTGTTGAATTCATAATGTTCCCGAGCATCACTGATATACAACCTTGGTGAGTTTCTTGGGGTGATAACAGGAATAATGGGGCATATGGTAGTATATCTCATAGTCGACACAGGTTAGATAGATATGACAAGATCAGAGAGGGCATGTCCTTATATACTTCAAATAGAAGAGGTGATGGACACAAGTTCTATAATTTCTTGTTCGAGTTCTGACAAGCACTATGATCGTCATTTTTATCATCCTTACAGAAGGAGTGATAGGGGATATTTTCCGGATGAGTTTAAGAAAGCTAAGCAACCTACCTTTGATGTAGATTTGAGGAATCCGAAAAATGCAAAACCATGGTTACTTGAGATGAATAAGTTCTTTGATCTGCATCATTACACAGAGAACATGAAGGCTAGAATAGATATATTTAGCCTCAAAGGAAAAGCAGATATCTTGTGGGAAGATGTGAATGAGGTTAGAGATATCAGAACAAAGGAGTTCAGTTGGCATTAATTCAAGAGACTTTTCAGGTAGAAGTAATTGTTAGAGAGGTACTACGATAACAACTAATGAATTCTATGAGATAAATATGGGATCGATGATAGATGAGGAGTACACGACTAAGTTCTTGGAGTTATTGAGGTATATAACGTATCTTGAGGATGAGAAGGAAAAAGTTTAGATATGTTTTAGCTAATTTCCATTAGCATTTATATATTGGATTATTTATGATGAGCCTCGGTGACTTGATTAATTCATTGGTAAGTTCAAGCATTGTTATGAACAATAAAAATGTAAGACATAATCTCAGCAAGGATGGAAAGGAAAATACAAATGTAAAAGTAAATGGAAGTTGAACATAACAAGGCCTTAAGATGCATATGAGAAAGAAAATGTTGCACCTAATAAGAAGTTCAATGCGGTTAGATAGGGACATGGGTCAAATATTGGAGGGCAACAAAATAAGGGTCATGGTACAAGATGGTTAGAGTGTTGGAGATGCGGTAACAAGAATCTCGAGAGATATTTTTCATAGAATGAAGGTGGTTGGCATTAGATTTATAGTGTACAGGAAGCATTGACAGTTGGGCATGTTGGACAAAGAATTCCATGGATTTATGTAGTGTTGGATAATAAGGTGGGAGATCACCAATTAAATGTTATCAAGATGGAAGGTAAGATTTGTGATCAAGTTGCTCCCATTTTAATTGAACCTAGATCTAATTATAGTTATGTTTGTCATGACTTGGTGGATAAGTGTGGTTTGAATAAATAAGTGCATGTAGAATCATAGTTAGCGAAGTTGGCTACAAGTACAGATAAGAGAGTGTATCACTGGTTAAGAGCTTGTTCATTCTAGTTGAATGTTATGCCTAGCTCAAAACATTTGAATGTATTGTTGTTGGGATCATATAGTATGATTTTGGATATGAAATGGTTCTATTTTCATAGGAGGAAAGTGGATTGTTATGACAAGGCCATTGAGTGTTTGGATGACAATGGAGAATAAATAATATTGTAGGGTAAGAAGATGGAAACATCAATTATAATGGTGATAGTGATGCGGGTAAATCGTAGTCACATAAAAGTGTGTGTGTTATTTGTAGTGCATATTTCTAGCAATAAAGGTAAGGATGTTGAGGAAGTAGAGGTATTGAACAAGTACTCAATCTTGTAACAATTTCAAGATCTATTTCCTGCAAATATTTCATAGTTTCCTCCACACAGAGAACTGGAATTTTCCATTGAGTTTGTACCCGAGGCAGCACCAGCATTGAAGGCACCATTCAGGATGAGCACTCCAAAATTAGTAGATTGGAACTTACAATTAAAGGAAAGTCTTGACAAGGGATACATTAGGACAAGTGTATCCCCTTGTAGTGCACCAATATTATTTTTTAAGAAGAAAGATGGTACTTTAGTCTATGCATTTATTACAAGAAGTTGAATGAGGTGACCATCAAGAACATGAATCTATTTTGGAGGATTGATGACTTTTTTGATCAATTGAAGCAAACAATAGTGTTCTCAAAGATTGATTCGAGATTCGGATATCATGAGGTACACATTAAGGAAGAGGACATTTACAAGGCAACTTTCGAAAATAGGTATGAGAGTTATGATTTTTTTGTAGTTCCATCTGGTTTGACTAATGCTCCATCTATGTTAATTTGATTGATGAATAGTGTGTTTCATTCTTTGTTGGACATGTTTGTTATTATATTCATTGATGACATATTGTAATACTCTAAGAATAAGGAAGAACATGTCGAGAACTTAGTAGAAATGTTGAGGTTACTCAGAGAGTATTAGTTTTATGCCAAGTTAAGAAAATGGAGTTTCTTGCAACCAAACCTACATTACATCGAACACGTTGTTTCCAAGGGAGCCATAGTAGTGGATCCTGAGAAAATAAGAGCTATCATGGAGTGGAAAGATCCTAGAAATGTTTATGAGGTAAGGTCATTCATGGGGTTAGCGAGTTATTATAGGAGGTTCATAAAGAGCTTATATTTCATTGCATATCCTATTACGTCACTATAGAGGCAAGGCGAGAAATTTGAATGGATAGAGGAATGTGCAGACAGTTTCAAATAGTGAAGAAGTTGTTGATGAAGGGTCGAGTGTTAAATATTGCAGATCCAAACAAAGAGTTTGTGGTATCTACAAATTCTTACAAGAGAGGACATGGTGGAGCTCTTATGCAAAAGGGATAGGTAGTAGGATATGAGTCATGGAAACCTAATGAGCATGAATAGAATTATTTGACACATTATCTTGAGTTAGCAGTAATCATCCATGCATTGGATATGTGGAGGAATTATCGTCTTCGTAGGAGGTTCATATTGATGAGCAATCACAGTGGATTGAGGTATCTATTTGACCAATGGAATCTGAATGCCAAATAAGCTAGATGGTTGGCCACAAGTAGTGAGTTGAATAGGGTTGCAGATGCTCTTAGGAGGACAATACAAGTGAATCACATAGTGACTATGAGCTCTTGTGTGATGGATCTACATCATTGGACCTTATAGGTAAGACACCAAGATGATGGGTACATGGAGCTTATGCACAAGTTATATGAGGGTACAAGTGGCTAGGATGTGGACTATTATTTTACAACATATGGTTTGGTCAGATTTAGGGATAGGATTTATGTGTCGAATGACAGTGAGATCCAGGAGACTATACTATGAGATTTTCATGTGAGACCATAATGGGTTTCTATCAAAATGATATTCCGGTCCCCATTGTTTGACCAGATAGTCATTTGATGTAGGTTCTCATTATCTGATTGATTCGAATTGGATTTAATACCAGAATCCATCGGTTTTGCTGCATTTTGATATTAGAGAAGTGCCAATGTCCAAAATATTGAGTGTGAGCATAATGTAGCATGCCCAAAGAACCCACATGAAGGACATCTTGAGGATGGCAGTAGCATTAAGTAGGCATAAACTGAAAATTGAAGTCTAGTTGTTTTCTACTCCATGGACATCATATTGATTCTGCAGAAAATTTGACCATTGTCATGTGTGTTCGAAACCTTACAATCCACCTCCAAAGACTATGAGCTCTTGTTGTTACTTGAATAGAATTTATTAAAAAATAAATAAAAGAGGTCAGTTAATGTGGGTATGAGTCTAATTTAACTAATTCCAGGGTTTGAATTTTAAAGTGGTGTTAATACTGGGGTTTTTCTCGTGAAATTTTCTATGGTTGGATAAAGAACAATATAAACCTTCTGCAAATTTTCCTGGGAGGGCTTCCGATTCCTGAATCGAACCTTCTGGAGACAGTATAGAAGAACATTTGTTATGTGGAGATGGGGCCATTCAGTTATTTGACAGAATTGGTGTGGTGCTAGCCTTTCTTATTGCCGTGTTCAATGTGCACAAGATTTGTTGTTTTGTGGTTGAAGATTTGGCACATATTTGGATTTATCCTACTATGTTCATAGCATGTGTCCTTTCACACAAAACTAGTGGGGAGAAAGTTTAGGGCATATGGTATCTCTGACTCGAAGCCTGACAATGGGCATGAAGGGCAAGTGATTTAGTTTGGACGTAAGTTTTAATATCATTTTTTAACATGCTCAAAATGTATACCGTGAAATGAAGAAATATGTTAAATGTATATTGAGGAATGTTTATAAGAGAATTATGTGAATAATCTGGACTATACATCTACAGCAGTGGATGAATTTAGTAGATTTTTTTGGTCGTTATTGTATAGCTTTTGGAGCTCTAAACCTTGTATTTTCTATGAATTTCCAACTTATTGAAAGTGTTTGAATTCTTACGCCTTCTTGTTATAGAACTATTGCACTCATATTCTTGTGATGAAGGACCAACGAAGAATAGTGTAAAGCCTGGTATGACAATTTGAATTCAGTGCAGCTTGGACCAGCAAAGATTTGATTGAAGAAGTTTGAAAGTTAAAATTATTATCTGAAGGCAAGCCTCGTCATCCACTTTCAGCCATATTTAGATGGACTGAGGGTTGCTTTTCCCTTACAAAAGATCTAATGTTGCATTTAAGACTATGCCGCTTGAAGAATATCTTATCACTAAAGTTAAAATACCTCTACAGCTTACGACCTTGATTCTTAGTTCATTTCCAAGTTTTCGAAGGCATTTTTTGTTAGTTTGGGTATAGAGTTGGCCTTCAGCATAGCTTATCATATGCAGAGAAATGGATAGAGAGAGAGGGTCAATATGATATTGGGGGACACGTTGAGGATGTTTGACGTATTAGTAGAGGAGATAGGAGTACCTTCCATTGGTTAAGTTTACTTACAACAATGGGTATCAATAGTCACTCAAGATGAGTCTATTTGAGGCACTATATGGGAGGAGTTGGAATACTCCCATTAGTTGCAATGATATTGTGAAAATGTTGCTGATAGGAGCAGATATGTTGGAAGAGATAGAATAGGAAATGGATGTAATAAAAAAGAATCTAAAGTCAACACAGGACAGATAGAAATGCTATGCAGATTAGAACAAGTTGTTTAAGCATTTATAGGTTGGGGCACAAGTGTACTTACGCATCATGACCAAGAATACATCCTTGAGGATTAGAGCATGTGACAAGTTGGCACCTCAACTTTTCGGACCTTTCAAGATTCTTTAAAGTATTGGAACAATAGGCTATCGACTTGCACTGCCTCCAACAATGAAAGTCCATGATGTTTTGCATGTGTCATTACTTGAGAAGTATGTTAGAGATGTTGATCATGTTACTTATTGGTCTTTATTGCAGGTGGAGCTAGATGGATAATTGCAACTGGAACATGCAATCGAGCAATCGAGTAGGTCAAAGTGCAGTGCAAGTAGTTTGGGCCTAATGAATCTCTGTAGGAGATGACAGACCATATGAAGGCTATGTATCCTTCTGTATTCAATAGTTGAGAGAATGTTTTATGTATATTTTTTGGTTTGATGTTTTTCATATATGTACGGTAAGATGTTTATTATGAATATTTTCTATGCTAAAAGCTTTAACTTTTAATTATTTTATGTTAAATTTAAAGTTAAAGCCTTTCTTAGTAATTTAGTGAAATGAACTTTAAAAAAAAAAATATTTTTTCGTTATTAAAAATGCATTATAAATTTCTAACAATTTTGACCAAAAATATGCCAAAACTATTCCAAAACAAAAAACAACTAAACTACAACTAAACTATAACCAATAAATAAATAAGTTAGGAGTCTTAGATTGATGTGATGAATATGGTTACTCATGTGAACCTATATTAAATCAAATAATAAATTTTGTTTGAACTTTTATTTTAAATTTAAATTAATTTATATTTTAGATATTTTTTAATAATAAATATGTTGAGATGAGTCTTTCGGATTAATCACGTCATTAGGATTTGGTCGACGTTTCAAATGCGCTAATGTGGTTCATCATTAGGATTTGGTTGATGTTTCAAACCAGCTAATATGGTCCTGAGGATGAACCACATTAGCTCATTCGAAATGTTAGGGTCCCACCCTAACGCCCTTATTTATGTAGTGGGATCATGTCATAATAAAGAGTCAATAAAGCCCATATTAATAATTGTAAGTGGTTAACTCGCTATTTATTATGGGACCACAGTTAGTTGTGAATGGGCCTCGTATTAGATAGATGGTATTAATAAAGCCATGGAATTGATCCATGGTATTACATGTATGAGTCATATATAAAGGATAGAGACTCCCTGCGAGGAGCATCATGTCTTATTTTTGAATCGAGCTCTGCTCTATTGGAGGTTGCCCCCTCAAAGAGACCAGTGAACATTGCTTTCTGAATAATAAAATATTTGCTGTTGACTCTCACTATTCTATGTTCTGGGTATTTTTCTTCACATATTCTATATTTGGGTATCTTTTGCAGGTTAAAAGCATAACATGTGGTATCAGAGCTCTTTCCAGGGCCGGTGGGATCTCCATTTCTTAGCAATTTTTTTTTTTGGCTAGAGACGTGTTCCGACGTCTTTAAACCACGGGATCTGTCGTTGAGCACATAAACCTGCGGATTTAGGGAGGCATGCACGCAGGAAATACAAGAACCGTGTACGGACTATCTTCCACTTACCTTCTGGGTATATCAGAAGCCCCCTAGCTCCTCTGCAACCTAGCCATAGATAAACTGTCGGCCGTCTTGCTGCTACAATACACTGAGAATAGCACTCGGAGAGATTACTCGCCCGTACGATAGGGTAGTCGGGTTGTATGACTAAGGGTATGGTTGATCCTCCTTAGTTAGAGACCTGAAACATTGGGCTGAGTACTACTCTCAGACCCTTATGTATATTGCGATTTGTAGCACCTGACACTCCTCGAGAGCATAGCTCCCTTTTATCTTGGGATCACGCATCATCTCGGCCAGATCCACTCACGCAAAAGGGTGCAGCAACAACAGACATCAGTCCGATCTATTAGATCAATCAGATCCACAACAACAATCTGTTCTGCCGCTCAGAGCTATCTGATCCGCCATTCAAATCTCTCAGATCCACCTGATCTGAGTAGTTGTGTGGGGTTCCTATACCGGAGCATGATTTTCGCAGGACTTTTGACAGCATTGACATTTTCAGGATTCGACGACTGCAGTATTCCTAAGGAAGGAGTAAAACTCCGTTAGGAGTTTTATTGGTGATCTATCCCATCAGAATCAGGACGACGAGTTGAGCACGGTGGTACCATTCAATTCTTAGTGAAAAAAAATTTTGGCGGTCCCAAATTTTAAGAGCATTAGGTCGGTGCATGGTAGCAACTAGAGCTCAAGCGATGGCCAATGAGAGGATGGACAAACATGAACAAATCTTGCAATCCATCCAGACTCAACTTGACAATCTAACAATATTAGTCCCAAGCGCAATTCCAAAGGGCAAGGAGGTAGCCCATGAGGAAGAGTATATTGGCAATGGACACAGTGAGGGTGAGTCTAGCCATTCTCCTCACCTCTAGGGCTCCCAAAACCAACAATCCCATTTGAGACCTCCCAAGTTGGATATGCATAAATTTGATGGTTCTCACCCAATGGCATGGATAGCACAAATGGAGTAGTATTTCAATTTGAATAACATCCTAGATGATGAGACTCAGCTTATGGTGGGGAGCATGTACTTGGACAATGAAAGGTGGCAATGGTGGGAATGGCATCAACGTTGCATTGCACCTTTTAGGACTTGGGACAAATTCAAAAAAGCTCTTACAGATCACTTTGACCAGGAATCTTCTTTTTTGGGTCATCTTACTAAGCTTCGACAGACTGGCACAATGGATGAATATATTACAGCCTTTGAAGCCTTAGCCTTCTGCACTAGGGGGATCTCAGATGTGTTCTACACGGAATGTTTTATCAGCGGTCTTAAAGAGGCCATAAAAGCCCACGTCCAACTGCACCACCCTCCCACATGGATTGAGGCTTGCAAGGTAGCTCGTAACGTGGAACGTGCATTAGCCGCCCTGGCCACTCACCCAAATTTCATCGCCAAGGGTCACCCCACGCAGGCTCACAGCACGACTCAAACAATTAAGGTTCAAAAGGTGTCACCAGTAGAAATGGCCGAAAGAAGAAAGTAGGGATTATGTTACTACTGTGATGAAAAATACTCCCCAGGTCACAAATGAAAGGAGCCCAAATTTTTTCAAATTGATGCCACTGGTTACAACTCATCGGAGGAAGATCCACCACTTGAGGAACCTGAGGTGGTAGAAGAAGACAACCAAAAGGACAATGTCCCTGATGAACCAATTATTTCACTGCATTCTCTGGTAGGGATTTCTTCACCTCAAACTCTCAAAATCAGAGGTTTTATTAAACATCGCCCAGTAGTAGTCTTGATTGATAGTGGAAGTACACATAATTTCATCCATCAAAAAGTCGCGAAAGCGGTGCATTGTTTTGTACGAGCAGTTTCTAACTTCCAAGTCCAAATTGCGGATGGGGGCACAATGAAATGTGAAGGCCGCTATGAAAATGTCAAACTTCAAATGGGGAATTATCAGTTGAAGACCCACATGTTTGCAATACACATGGGTGGGTGCGACATTGTCCTAGGGGCTGAATGGCTTCGCACTCTT